>JAAAKL020003478.1:0-23075 GCA_010016065.2 Carybdea cf. marsupialis auct. non (Linnaeus, 1758)
AATATCCTGCAAACGTCCATGTATGCATATGAAATCTAATATTAACTACAAAATTTTCCCA
Source organism: Carybdea cf. marsupialis auct. non (Linnaeus, 1758) (assembly GCA_010016065.2). Classification (NCBI taxonomy): domain Eukaryota; kingdom Metazoa; phylum Cnidaria; class Cubozoa; order Carybdeida; family Carybdeidae; genus Carybdea; species Carybdea cf. marsupialis auct. non (Linnaeus, 1758). The sequence goes on from JAAAKL020003478.1 coordinate 62, forward strand.
TACTATTTCATTTGTTGATTATTTAAGGGTCTTGAACTTTGTTTTGAATTGAGGTAAGCTTCTTATCGTCGACGCGATTGGTCAGTGGTTCCGTCTGCAGTTGTGAGTGCAGAAGATTCTAAGCTCAATTCCCACTCAGGGCGATTTTACAATTTGCCTGTTTCATCAATTTATAAACTGAGCCATCAAGCTGGCCGCCAACCAAGCAGGTCATCCTTCCGGGGTCGGGAAGTGGAAACTACTTCATACTGGGGTCAAATTGTGGAAACACAAGGGTGGGAGTGGCACCCTTCCCTGCCTTCGAGGTGAAGCCATACGAAAAGAGTGCCTTCGGGCAGAAGCCATACGAAAAGGGAGCCGTCGGGTCGCCCTCGACTGCGGTCGAACAATGTGATTTGATTATTATCAACCAATCACTCTTTGGAAGGCGAAGGCACTTTCACCCACTGCCGATGCTTTCTTCAAAACCATACAGCCGCAAAAAAAGCACTTTGACTTGTTAAGGCATTGATCCGTATTTTTCCTTAACTTCACCTTAAGCGTTATCACCACTGAAATATAACGCCTTACGTAACATTTGTTTACGCTTGGGGCACATGTACACTGTGGATACGACTGGTCCTTGAAACACCCCCTCCCTGACTAACGTACCCCATAATCATCATAGGCCACGATTTGTATTAATGGAGGTGGTTTTATAACGTACACATTTGCAAATTTGAAGTTAAATTACTACTTGAATAATCTAGGTTAACAGTAAATTCATGGGGATACAGATAGTAATTCTGCTATTCACGAAGAAACAGACGTAGAGACAATATGCAGCTTTGTTCAACACCTTTACTTAAAAAAATTATTTATCAAATTTCTAGAAACATTGGGGGAAAGTGTGCAGGGAAATTCTGTCAATGATAGTCATAGTTAAATAAGATGAAAGAAGGATCAAGGAACAGATGGCGAGGCAGTATTTGAAAGTTCAAAGTACCAAAGGAGAAGACGCAGCAGAGACGGTTATTTGGTGGAACAGAAATTACAACCATGATTGTATGTTGTCATCGTCGTCTTTGTTGTAAGTGTATATCGAATCACATGGCAGAGGAAACTGATTGTCCCTGTGTCTATCATTGTCAAAGATAAAACATAGGCTTGAGATGTGTCATGACGTCATCTGAATTATGCTTCTACTGACCGGCACTCCCTCTTCTTCCAGGCATTCTTCCAGTAAACCCTTAGCATTTCTTCCCTCCTTTGGATTGCCAGTAGAGTAGTCACGATTATTTTATGGATGGATGTAACCCTTGCACGTTACAACAATATCTTCGTATGGGACCATATCATTGCAAGGGGGAACAAATTTTTGTGCCCAAGTTTTAGATCTGAAATAGTCGGGAAATTTTAAATTCGGTACTTTTAACCTATTTTTCTCTTTAACGAAATAATTGAAAGCTTTAATACCCATATGAACACTTAACACCCATTTTTACCGAATTTCTACTTCAATAAATTTAAGGGCAAATATTCCTCCCCTCCCCCCCTGTACGTTTATGGAACCAAGTAGAATGCTTTTCCGTATGCTTGTGAGTAAAATCATCGGTAGCGTAGCGACTAGTATTGACACCCCTTTTATTTGATAGTAACTTCACTTACGCAAGAGAAAGAACTGACTGAAAACCCCTGTTGACATAGTTTATCATGCGGAGGGAAAGTGTGACGTCACGATTATGAACATCTTTGAATTATGGGAAAACCCCTCAATTTTCAGGTTGCCCTGTTAGTGAGAACGTCAATGGCCAAAATTGAGAGTGTTGCCTTTTCCCAAGAGCGAGATATCAGCTTTTGAAGTTTTAAATCTCTCTAACAAAGCCATATTATTTGATGCTGGATTCTAACTTAAAGGTCCAGGCAGTATGGACCAGAGATTTTTGAGATGCAAACGCCTCTAATTTAAACACTATATACACTACAGGTCTGGTATTTTGAGAAACAGCCTATTGCACGATTGTCTTTAGATATCTGGAGTCAAATCTTACTATTTGTAAAACTTTTGATTTGTGACTTCATGACTCTCCCTCCGCATAAACAGACCCATTTGGTCTCTAGATATATGGTTAAAGTTAGCCAGGAATATACTCTAGAAGCAAATTCTCTACTGGATGAAATATCATCTGTTTGTCAACACTGCACATTGCCAGGCTAATGCTCTTCCTGTTATCATAGTCAGTTTCAAGAGAAATAGACTTCGACCAATATAACAGTTTTGGAATTTATACTATTTTTATTAGGGTCAAGGACTTAATGTGATACAGGAAAAAGACAGAAATGTTTGCATTTCATCACACAATTTCGCAGTTTATGTCTCTCGAGTAGCTATTCTTAACAAACTATTTGAGGTATAAAATCTAAAGGTCCCATTCAATAACGACAAGACACCGTGTCATCTTTATTGGATGGTAATTATTCACCTTGAGGAGAAGGTTCACGGTTGTAAAAAATATATCGATTATTGGAAACCTTCCACCTCATCTTCTTCTTCTTCGGGTGCCATATCAATTGACATCGGCGACCAAATGTCTGTTGTAACACGCCACCTCATCTACATTAGCCTAAACCTGAACCTGAACTTGCGCAGTACTTTAGATGTTTTCTAGACGTTCAACCATCAATTATTCCTACCGCTTCTGTTATTACCACTACTTCTACTGTCCTTTCTATCACCACCACAAACTCCACCACCTCTACTACTACTATTTCTACTACTATTACCAGTGCTACTACTACTACTACTACTGCTGCTACTACCATTGTTACTATTACTACTATTACTACTACTACTACTACTACTATTACTACGTTTACTACTTCTGCTACTGCTACTACTACTACTACTACTACTACTACTACTACTACTGTTACTAATGTTACTACTGTTACTGCTGTTACTACTGTTACTGCTACTACTACTGATATGGAATTTTTTATCAAATTTTTTTGAAAATCTATACTCCTACCTAGCAGGAGAAGTAAGACCTCTAGCTAGGCCATTGAGTATGAGTACTATCACAATACCCTGGTAGAGAAGAAAGTATAATGTTTTGTGTTTATTACTGTATTGTCAATTGAGAAATATTCACTGCTAATGAATTGGCTATAAGAAATAGCTGTGAGGATTTGTTTCCAGACGTGGAAGAATCCGGCACTTAAATGCTGACTGTATCGTTTTGCGTGATGAAAATGATATTTACCTCAATCTGATTCTTATTTTTGCAAAAAGGCCCTCCACATCCCCGAAAAATCGGCAAAAATGTTGTCATAGCTAAACATTTTCTTCATACCTGCGGTGTAATTAAGGCAAGATAAATACTATTAGGTGCGTAGATAAAACGGTTTTATCTGAGATGACAGATGAGTGGTTTCAATTGTTGGCCGCAGATGACATTGTTAGGCAAAAAGTTGGTTTCTATCCTCGTTCACTCTATGAATTTGAGAAAGTTGGCATGATCAACTCACGATCACGCTAATCTGACGTCATACCTAACGAAAGTACATATCGGCTTTAGAGGTCTTATTTTGATCCATGCCCCTCTGTAGAATAGTTAAGAAGCTTGCTTTTCTAATGATCAATTTCAACGTCCTGTTTGGTATAACGTTTTCATTTTCATCTGGTTTTTAGGTTACTTTTACAGAATTGCGATATAGTAATATCATCGTATGCTTAAAATCGTCTTAGAAACATGGAGACCTCACAAAATATTATTTATTGCTTGTTTTGTGATCTATCATATCTTTACTGGAACTTAATTAGCCCCTGTTTTATGGGTTCCTGAATAACTGGGAGCTTATAGAGAAATGCCATGTCTTTTGTAGGTACTGCATTTTATTGCTCCACGTGTATGCCATGTAGGTATTTTGTTTCTTTAACAAGGCTCTTTTATTGTACAACTCAGCATCTGAAAGGAAGACACTTTATTTCCAATTTTATCAGGTTCTAAATGGTTCACTGAAACGAGAGATGGTTTCATTGATTGAGTGGTGACGCATCTCTTCTAGTATGGCACAGTGTCACTTTTCTCGATTTGTAGATACTATTATCTTTCTATGTACATACTAGAGGCGATTGTAAATGTAACTAGCACTTCCATTTCTGAGCAAAATCATGTCTAGTTTCTGTAGGGAGAGGGTTGCTATTTGAGGAGTGGCTCAAGATATGATGGTGAAAGTGTCACCATTTAAAATCATTACTTGCGTATCTATTCCATACTTTACGTGTTTGATCAAATTATGTCAACGCCACCGCGACGTCCAATTCGAGCACTGCTATGGAAAAATAGAATCATAGTTGAATTATTCCTACTCAAAACTATTCGATACTCATTCTGCAATGCTCTGCCTTGTAATGATTAAGCATTACTTGCAGAGGGAGCTGACAATCTGGTTTAACAACACCTAATCGGTATGCCGATGGCAAAACTAGACTCTTCAACTTTATTATTCACAAATTATTTACAAATTATATCTGTAATATAGCAACATGACTAGATCTTCTATTATTTATAAAATTCCTCATAAAAATCATAGAACGATTTTTTTATCAGTGGTTTATGTCTCCTGGATAATTCTACATCATTTTGCAGAAAGTTGTTTTATAAAATGATTATACTCGACTCCTTTGAACTCTATTTCTGCCGCTGTCTTTGAAAGAAATTGTCTTATTGATCTTATAAGATGGGGAAAATGCAAAGTTTCATCAAAGACAATTTCGAAATTGGATATGTACTCGTATGTTCTCGACAAAACGGTACGAGTTCTGAACTATAGTGCGACACGTTCAAGTGCGGACATTTCTACAGGTCTACATTTCGACACATTTACATTCTACAACCTACACATCTATATGCCTGCATATCTACATATCTACATTTCTACATGTCTGCATTTTTACATGTTTACATTCTACATTTCTACAATCTACACATCTATATATCTACATATCTACATTTCTACATCTCTACATATCTGCATATCTGCATATCTATATATCTGCATATCTACCTATCTACATTTCTGCAGGTCTACATTTCTACATGTCAGCACAATCGACTGTCCACATTTCTACTGTTCGACATTCTGATCAACCCAGCAATCATTTGCCTAACAAACCTCACTTTTCCTTTAAATGTTGCCTTTTATGTGTCCGTTACTCTATCTACAATATCAACAAAATACAGCATTGAAGGCATTCTCAGATGGCCAGTATTTTGTTTCCCAATGTTTTTACAATTTGATAGTATACTTACAGTAATCAACTTCGAAGGCTCCCATAACAAAAAAAATGCTTGAAAGTAATTTACGTTGATTTCGTTTTTCTCCAACCTAGCTGTTTTTCTACCTCTTACCTACAGATACTTCGTAAAATTTACACGCAGAACCAAGCACATACTTGTAGGGGGGTATAGAGTGTAATACCCCCCTAACGAATTTCCACTCTTATTTTCCCCTGCTGAAATTCAGATGAAACGATTTTTGCACTGCTTCTCGAAAGAAAACAACTAATACCTCATTACGCACCCTGCTAACTATTACTATGTTTCATGGCAGCGAAGGTGTATCAGTTTATCTACAGAGACCCGTCAGCCCAACTAGGCAGGAACATTTGTCGTGACGCATCTCCACTCTTAATTTGCCCCGCTGAAATTCAGATTAAACGATCTTTGCTGTGCTTCCTCGAAAGAAGACAACCAATACCTCATTACCCACCCGGCTAACTAATACTATGTTACATGGCAGCGAAGTCTGTGTCAGTTTATCTACAGAGACTCGTCAGTACAACTAGACAAGGCCATTTGTGGTGAATCATCTCCACTCTCTGTGGCTCGTAATTGCTCATTTATTAAGAGTAGGTGTATCAACGCATCCGAATCGCGTGACCATACATCATTATAAAATCTTGATTACCATTGCATAAATTTGTGACATACTTAGTCGGTAATATGTGACTTAATTCGTTGCAAGTGACTAAAGTTTTTCCCGACCAAAAGTTTTTACCGACTAAGTTTTTACCGATTAAGTTTTTACCGACTAATATTTTTTACAGATCGATAGCTCTTACCGACAAAAATTTCAATCATCCAAATTTTATCACCGGCAAACTATTACCGATGTTATACAGACCAATCATTATATTGTGTTGAGTATCTTGTGTGTAATGTTAACCCGTGAAATCCCTTCCCCGTTCTCTTATTATGACATTGCTAGTAAACAGGAGTTAGAAGAAAAAAGGGGTTAAATATTAAAAGGGAAACGTTGCAAGCAATGAAAAATCTACATCCATACAGATTAATTGTCCTGTTTTTAGTTAATTTGTAAAATTGAAATTTAACATTACAGTCGGTAAAAAGTGACTAAATTATGGCTTAGTGACTAAATTTTTACCGACTATAGTTTTTACCGAATAAAGTTGTTACCGACTTCGTTTTTACCTCTAAGGTTATTTGGATCCATAGTAATTTGACAGAATGACGTTATTTAGCGTGCCTATGTATTATATGAAAGCAGACTTCTCCTGTTCCCACGAGTGCTTTGCTTACGCAAACAAAAAAGCTCGAGAATAACAAATCGGGATTTTGAAATTAAACACAAACCTCAGGCCATATTTAGAACCCGTAAAAGTTTTACTTACAACAATGGGAAAGAGAGGGAAAATATGACAAATGATTGCATTCTCATTCATCAGGTATTAACTAGTAACAAACGGAGAAGACAAAAAGTTAACCATCTTCTTCGTTCCCTTCTGATCAGAGAAAGATAATTACTGTGTATTGGATTTGGACAACATTATATTAGAAATTTTGTCTTCCCGCTGCGCTTCATTTGCAAAACATGTTGCATTCAACAGCGATGTATGAGATTTAAGCTCTAAAATAGGACTTAATGCAAAAGCCAGATGGACATATTCTGCGTTTGTCAATTATGAAATTTCTTGAAGCTACGCAATGTAGTAGCAGAAGCTAGCACAGCACAGCTGCTTTGTAGTTGTGTTTCTACTCTTCTTTGGTTACTTGAAATATCGATGGGACTTTGTTTGTCAAGACTGATTTTATTTGATGAATTTATCTATGATAATTTTCAGGTCAAAAAGACCTGGATCACATTAATGTTGCCTTGTGAGGGTCCGACAATAACTACTTTAGTCCGAGTGTGACACAATGAAGCGTTTGCCAATGTGGTCTAAAGAGCTAGCTTTGAAGGCCACCGATCCGGGGTCTAACCCAGCGCTGGGAAGATTTGACAACTTTTCGTTAGCACAGTCCATACGAGGGGAAATTGGGGAGACTGAAACTCGTCTCATGAATTTATGTATTTGAATGACTCGGCCTCGTTACATCTGTTTTACGCTGAATCTGCTTAAAGAAGGGTACAATTGACTGCAGTTTTTTCACTCAGTCAGTTTCACTCAGCTTCGTTTCATAAGTTGCTTAGATGATCAAACAGTTGAGCGCTCACACGTCGTTATCGACCGGAGAGTCAATCATCACAATAGGTACTACAAATGCTATTGTTAAACCTGTTTATATTGTGGTAATAAAGGGCAGGGGGAAATGTGATTGTTATGTTATAAAACAACTTTAGGAGTGCTCATGACTTTCTCACACCTGCACCTTTGCACTTGCCCATGTCTTCGCACAATCTTTATCTTTAGGTTGTCAATTATCTACAGTCTTTTCTCTTTCACATAACACACGCCAAACGTCTTCTTGCTAGCTCCTTAATCACCTCCACTTCTCCGCCATTCATTGTTTGCACATTTGAACAAGATAACCAGTCCATTATGGACATGAGGCTTTAATTGCCGTTACAGATAAATAGTTTTGTCGCATTGCAATTAGGGTATGTACCATTTGCTTTAACCAAGGTGCTCACCGAGCCCCAATCCCGCCTAAATTCTGTCAGGTTCTTATTCCTAGTACGGCATTCCAAGTGTGCTGTAAGATTTATTTTACTGATGTCGAGTAGCCGTTTTGATCCAGAAAGACCGCTTCTGAAGCTAAATTACCGATTTCACATGAAGAAATTACCTGTGGCTTGCTTTAACCAAGGTGCTCACCGAGCCCCAACCCGGGCTCAGTTTTGGCAGGTTCTCATTCTTATTACGGCATTCCAAGTGTGCTGTCAGATTTATTTTACTGATGTCGAGCAGCTGTTTTGATCCAGAATGACCGCTTCTGAAGCTAAAATACCGATTTCACATGAAGAAATTATCTGTGGCTTGTGGAATGTGTGGCCGCACCCTGCGACCCTGGTATTGGCGGATTCCGCGCACTATGACTTGCCGTAGCGCCATCCTCGACTTTCTGAAATTGCTTGTCCATGAATTCGCAGAATGCTCTTTGTTTGTTTTATATTTACCGAGTTCAATATACATACCCTATGGATCCGCTCGTGAATTAGTACTAACTATTGTAAACATTGCTTAATGGAGATAATTTGGGTCACATTACTAACGGGGAGACTTTTAGCAAAATGAAAAGATCTTCAAATATCATTCCTAAATCCTAAGAAACTAACATACACAGATGGCAAAACTGTTCAAAACTAGATCAATTACAACTTGGGAAGTCAAGTATACAGAGAGCTACTCTTTGTCCAACGTATGAAGTTAGCTCCTTATAAATATTTTTTATAAATATGAAAGGATACCATTACACTTAGATGTACTGCTTTAAAAAATTACAACCACATGTGCTACTACAAAATCCAATTCAAGTATTAGCAAGCACATTTATGACCACATACCACCACCACTATTACTAGTACAATACTACCACTACTTCTAGTGCTACTACAATTACTACTTTTTACTACGAGTAACACCACCACCACCACCACAGCTAACCCCACCGTCAATATCACCACCACCACCACTACTACTATTACTGCTCCTACTACTTTTCCTGCTCCAGCAAGTACTACTTTTACTATTACTGCTGTCATCACCACCACCATCATCATTACTACAGGTGCTATTACCACTGCTACCACTACTTCCACTGCTAAGGCGAATACTGCTGCTGCTGCTACTACTACCACTACTTCTACTGTTACCGCAAATACTACGTTTACTATTGCTGCTGTCACAATCACCACCACCACCACCACCACCACCACCACCACCACTACTACTACTACTACTACTACTACTACTACTACTACTACTACTACCAATTCTTCTACTGCTACGGCAAAAAAGTACTTAAACAATTATAATCACCACCACCACCACCACAATCAACACCACCACCACCACAATCAACACCACCACTACCACTACTACTACTATTGAAGTTAGTATTACAAACATTACTAATAACTTGAGGATTCTGCACCACAATGTGGGGAAGTTCAACAGAAAGTATTTAAGAAGTATTTTTACTTACCCCACCACCAATTGCCCAAGCGTATGAGGATATGCCTCCAGCACAATCTCGAATAGGTGCTGGCATAACAGAACTGTAGCACTCGCCAGTTGTGCTCAAGTGATGGTCTGGAAAATTTTCCGAACATTCATAGACAACCATGTGGTGGACAACACCTTCGTTTCCTTTCTGTATGACGGGTTCGATCTGAGTGAAAGATAATGAAACCTTTTCTGTCAATACACATTTACTTTAAAATGGCTGCTTAGAGCTCATTGTAGGTGTAACTTTTTCACATGATTTCCCTAGTGCTACACATACTACAACCTAAAAGGGAATCTGAATTTGAAAACGAAAAGAATATGGCATTACTTAATGCAGCGAGAGACTCTTATCCAAGAAACGACGTATTGAATTACTTAATGGAAAACTAGCATACGTCACCTTTGAACTTGTCATCGACAAGTTTTAACACCTTATAATTTTCACGTATGTGGAGGAATTTCATGAAGGGACTACGTATGCTGTAAATAATATGTCTCTATGATAGCTCAGGAATATCATTCGATGTATCTATCTTGTAACCCAGAGATGCTAAATAGTTAACAATTTAAATCACGGAAACGGGGAGATAGCAGGTCACTTAGAACGCTTCCTCATTTCATTCATATCAGGTAGATTGTAATTTGAATAGGTGCTTCAGTTACATTGTACATTTTGCCCGATGCTTATTAGGAAAGAAAACTACTCTATTAATCAAAATGGAACAAAACCGCATCAGATATACCTGAGAAATCGTTGCAGTAGCTTTACTTTGACTCTTTGATTGTTCAGAACGTTAAGAACTTCTTTTTCAGAACAAGACTTTGTGAGATCTACCTACAACACTGTTATTGTAATTTCAGCCAAAAAATCAACTAGGACTAGCCTTCCTTCTTGCTAGCTATGTTACCACCATTCCTCAACAATACATTGCCCGAACATTTGAACATGACGATCTCCGTGCAGCGAAGCCATAAAGCTTCGTTGAGCGTAACAGATGAGATAGTTTGTCTCGTTTTACAGAGGGAATTTGCCACTTACTTTAGCAAGGTGCACACGGAGCCCCAATTTGGTATACGTTCTAGCAACTGCTCACATTGTCATTATACAACCGTCAGTATAAAATCGGCAAGAAGAATAAAATTGTTAAGAGACTGCTAATCACTTTTGCATTTTATTGCAGCAAAGCAATTTGGTACCCCATTTATTTACTCAACCCCACTGAAGCCCACTGTCGAAACCGATTTAGTTCAAAGCTGAGGAGATCTGAACAAACAAAACCCATATAGAGGTAAGGCTTATAAATCTTTAAATTTAGGTTACAGATGAGTAGCCAGGTTAAAACAGTTGGTCCTGCCCTATGTTTACGAAGTAGCAACACAGTACGAATGTTCAAAACCAATCTCCTTAGAACATTTTCAGGGCAGAAAAGCAACAGGAAAAAACAAAGCGATGGGCAAAGTCGCCAGAAAAATTCTCCCGTCCAAATATCCACCAGATTTTTCCTTCAGCTACACAAAAAATGATTTTGAAAGACATTTGCTGCAAATTTGATAAGAAGACAATCAGCCATGCTAAAAACTGGAACAAAGCCAATATACTCAAACACCCCATGCAACCAGAGAAATCAAGTCTCTGCTCCGAAACAGTGGCAGGAGTTGAGCTCAAAAAGTAAGCCGATAGATTCATTACCAGAGACAATAGGAGTTTATGCCATCTGAGAAGGACATGTCAGGACAAAACTTCTAGTAGCATTTTGGCAGTGACTCAATCATCTGATCATGGTCTGTGGGATCTTTTTCTAAATAAAAACATAAAAACAGTAAGAGTTTGATATTATGATACTTATTAGACAATAAATAGATTAATATTTCATATGGATTTTTTCAATTTTTCTTTGAAAAGTTTTACTCCTCCCTGGCAGGACATACAGGACCTCTACCTACGACACTGTTAGGGTAGGATTTTTCCTTTTGAGGAATCTGTAATTTTTGGTGATATTTTGACTCAACAAAATGTTCGTCCACCCTAAACATGTATGAGTAGAGTATCTTCCTGTTATGCATTGACTATCATCTCTACCATCTGCATAGTTTACATACACAACTTGCAGAGTGAGATTGCAATGTGGGAATCATCTTCTCTCTAAGGATCTATCCTGCTATCCTGAGCAGAAAAAACACATGGATATCGTGCTCGAATTTGCTCAGGTTTCTATAACTCGGATTGTGTCTGTCCAAGTGGAAAAAGGCCAGTTTAATACCATTGGACTGCATAGGCCTGTCAATCGAAGGAAAGAAGTAGCCACTGGCAGAAATGATATGGCAATGACAACTTTATGGATTTTCCATGAGGAAAACATTTTTACTTTACGTGCGTTTCTCTTTATTCATACGATGATATTAATTTGTGTGGATGCAGAATCCTACCCTGAGTCAGGAATGGGCCAAGCTGGTGGAAAGAAGAGAAACTTACTGAAGTATAACATCTAATGTAAAGGAAAGGACTCTACTTTTTACATCAAAACGTCCCATGGATTGTAAATTAATTTCGAGCATATAGAGAAGATATTTGATAATTTTATAGCATCGATGTCTTATGTGTTAGAGAAACGCATGTGGACCCTAGAGAAGATGTTTAACAGCTTTCTTAACTCGGTGTTGCGGGCTACGTCTTTGTCAGTCGGCCAGGAAAACACGGGAAAGGAGGAGGAGTAGCTGCGTACGTTTCCAATCACTTGCACAGCTACAGTTGTTATTCGCAGGTACGTATCCTGCATCATATTAAACTTGAAATTTTTGACATCTGCACAGTTTTAACTTATTAACTTCACTTTCTGGAGCTTCCTAATGGAAATAATAGATGCCCTCTTTCAGTACCTTCTGGTTATTACATAATCACAACTACCAACAAATCACGCTCGTGGTATCTCTATTGTACCATAAATATTTAGTTACCTCTATTATATGCTGCTTCTGATCAAAGTCTTGAATCTTGAAGGCCATACAATGATAAGTTGTTCGCTTTGTAGGAACGTCAACCTGTAAAGCAAATGAAAGTTTCAGGGACTCCTTTTGATCAACGTAACTTCTTCCGTTACTATTCAAAATGAATCGTTCTATTGCCTATTATGAGGGAACGTAAAGGGATCTAAAGTCTTAATGTATTAGGAAATTGCTTTCAGAAGCAATGTATCAAATTTTATAAATTTGTGTCGCTGATAAAAGGGTGTAATGACTTAATGCTGACACATATGTGATATGATCTCGAAGATGAAAAATCGTAGGACCAGGGGCAACCACTGTCTTAGTAGTTGCGCAAGATACGATGCATTGCCACTAAGCTACGATCCCATACCAGCGAGAGAAATAAATTTAGGATATTTATTTGGATATTGCCACTACAAGGGTTCATTTAAATAGATAAAGGACAAAAATGGTTATAATAATTAATGGCGACACATGCAATATAGAAAGAAATGGCGTTCTGTAGGAATGTCATAAAATTAGTATAATCACAGATGTACATGCAATAATACCCAGGTAAAACCAACCATAGAAATACAGAAGTTCTTTCCTTCATCTGCAGCTCAGTATTCACAATTGAAAAGTCATGATTGTGTAAAACAGTAACAAAACTACCACTACATCCTGCTGTGCGCTGGTGAAAATACTCATCAGTAAAAAACGTAGGGGTAGGCCTCATGTTTCTTACGCAGTTTTACCACTTTAATGAGGCTGTGTTTTCAGATGATACTTGATTGACTTCCAGTGTAACTTCAACAATGTGTTACTTCAACAATAGACTACTGAGAAGGTGACGAGTGATTTCACAATAGCAGCAGCTGAAACTGCGTTGTGATAGAATGATAAATCCTTAATAGAGAACTGAAAATCAATTTGCTCTATGCTATAGTAAATGTTTTCTGTGAGTGGGTAGCGCTAATCTATGGCAATGATAATTTCGAGCGCTGACTCTAGCGGTAAGATTGAGGATGCAGCTACTGTCATCATGAAAGAGCGACAGTAGCTTAAAGTTGATGATATTCAAGAAATGATTGCATTTTTTAATTATCAATTTCTTCTAGAAAGACGCGATATTGAGCTCTGATTTAAAGCTTCAAAGACAACCAGTACTCCTCTGGCAGAGATCGTCCTTAACAATAGTTTCAGCTAGGTCGCAGCACGTAGCCACCCTCTAATACGGTCTGCTGGCAGATCAGCACAATATGAGTCAAGTCTTACTCCTCCGTGCCGTATCTCGTACACAGCGGTGACTGCAACATGCCCCACCTGTGTATGCACCCTGCAATTCTTCTGCGTTTTGATATTATCTGGTTTGAGGACACACATTCCCTTCGACTACCATTCCGATAACCAACTAGTGGGCTAGTAAGACCCTTGGTCGTATATCCACCTGTCAAAAAAGTAGCAGCCAACTACCTCCTCTAATAATCTGACAATGCAAAAGGGGCGTCTTGTTGCTAACCTTGATGACATAAGAGCAGACTTCATAACACTTCTGAGTGGAGTATTCTGAAGCAATTTATCCTTTCTGCCATGCTATCTCTTTCCTAATGTATGACGGGGTGATGTTACACATTGTTGGCTTCCTGTTTATTGGGGTAGATTTAAGAGCTTCAGATTTTATACACATTGTCGACCTAAACATCATCACAGGTGTTGCGGACACTTCTGACCCGTACAGGGAAAATCTTCTGCAGCACTACAGTTCAATGCAACACGTGATGCATAAAGCACAAATCGATGCGCTCCCTATGTAGTAACAGCGAGCTTATTTATGATTGCATTTCGAATCTCGACTTCAATTTTTGTGCTGTGTTATGAAGATGGCTTTTGTAGGTCAGAGATCAAGGTGTGACACCCTAAACTCCAGTATGAAAACGAACCATACAACAGTTTTCTATAAGTTAAGGATGTTTCTAATTTTATACTAAGGTAGAAAACTCCTTATTGAATCTTGCTGATAGTGTAAAAGACTGTCACATTCAAGAGCATTACATTAATAGCCAGCACGTTGTTTAAACACTTTTGAAATTGGCGTATTAATGGAGGTCCGAAGACGACGTTTTAATTGTGTTGTTAAATCACAGAAAAAGTATCGAAAAAACACCCTTCATACCTTACTTTGTAAGACATCAAAGTATTTTGCTCCCTTGGGAACAGGCGAATTCTTCACATAATTCAGCACATTGAAACTTCTTGCTCCCCTCCGAGTATGGTGGATGAACGATGTATCATCTCCTTCTACAGGATCACTTGTCGAGTAAGCCCAAATTACTTTCATCGTTCCTTCCTGTAGATTAAAGCACAAGTTAAAAAATAGATTTAAAAGAAGTAAAGATTGCCTTTATTGTATTGATGCATATTTAGAATTTTAAAGTTTTCTTTTAATGTTCATCATCGCTATTATCATCTTCATGATAGTTGTCATCATTATCATCATTGCCATCATTATGATCAGTATTATCATCTTCATCATTATTATTATCATCATCAGTATCATCACAACGATAATCATAATCATAATCATTGTAAACTTCATTAATCAGCATCATAATCATTATCGCCTTCAATGTCATCATCATCATGAACAAAATTACGATCATTATCGCTATCATCATCGTCATCATCACCATCAACATAATCATCAACATCATTGTGAAATTCATCATCATCATCATCATCATCATCATCATTGCCATCAACTAGATAACGATCATCATCATCATCATCATCATCATCATCATCATCATTGCCATCAACTAGATCACGATCATCATCGCTATCATCATCATAAAAATAATAATAATGATCATAATGATAATAATCATCACCATCATCGTTACCTTCGTTATCAGTATAATTACAATTATTATTGTAATCATCTCTGATCATCATCATCATCATCATCATCATCATCATCATCATTACCATCACCGTTCGTCTTATTTTCATTGATTGGGATTTTGATTCTGTTCCTAATTGATCACCAATACCCAAGAAAACTTAATCAATTCTTAAGAGTGTTTACTGGAAAATACCATTTATAATCTTCATGTCAATGACGTATAAAGAGGTATAGAATAAATTATATCAGTATTCACTGTCTCGTTACAAAATAGACATAAACTGGCTGTCCTACGCACAAACCTATCCATACTCGTTATAAAATTCCTGTTATATTGATGTAATGCACAACGATATGCTATTCTTAGTTCTCGAGGCAAATAATTTTGTAAACAAACAGTTTTCCGCAGTTATAGATTATCAGCAAAATTTAAATAATGTTTTATCGGTAATTGTTTGGAGGATTTTACAGATACCCTATTCATTGGGTGCAAAATTGCGTGTATGCGGAATTGCGGAACTAGATTGCGGATGCTGCAAACAAAGACTTGAAATTGAAATTGACTAAGCATAAATAAGTCAATAATTACAGAAATCCAAGGTACTGATACGTCGATTCAGCTTGGGTAGAGATTGACGGTTACTTTCCCCTTAATATAAAGTCCATTACTTTGTAATATAGCAATATGGTAACACATCTTGTAAAACATATGTTCTAGCGATTAGTAGAACATCACAGATCACTTCTTTGTGTCGACCAACGAATACATGGTATTCCTTACAAGCTCTATAGCGAAGGGAGGCTAGTCTTTGAAGCTGAGTAGAGCTGGATGCCATTCCAATCTGATGGAAAGTTGGAAGCTAATGTGGTCGCTAGAGAGACGTAATCTGTTAATGTAGATTTCTTCATACCTGAGTTCTTAGGGCCATACGTTTGGGAACATGGATCCAGGATTTAAAGCCAGTACTGTTGATAAGCTGGATTCCCTTTTTTGATATTTACAAGGCAACATTTAATCATTCAAGTCGTCTAAATATCTACATCTATATTTATGTATATTTTGTAACTGTTCACTAATAGTGAATAAACGTACCACTAATTTATGATCCTCGCCATCATCACATGTATCAATATTTCGCTCGAAATGTATGATAGTTTTTCCATTTGCTTCTGTCGCTTTCTTTAGTTTATAGTCTTGTTTCACATCAGCTCTCGGCAGTTTGTAGCCATCTCCAAAACGATCCTGCCCAGGAAAAGACAGACAAATTGTGAATCATGTCACATCATTAAATGTGAATCAATCATCGTAATATTCAATATCTTTTCGCTTATACTTAGTTAACTAGAAATAATATATTCCTTTTGCTTATCGCTAATTAATGAGAGATTTCACTTGAAGTAACTAGACACAAATACGCCCAACATTATCTCTCGGTCGCCACATAATATCTATCTACTTTACATGAGTGTAACGTGTGAGGATAATTTATCTCTTTATGTTCTATGAACTATTCTATGAATTACTAAGCCGTAATTTGTCTTATTAGCTGTGTAATGAGGAGAAAGAAGCCCAGTACCCAAAGATTAAACAAGAACCCAAAGCCATGTCGAAATCCTTCTATGTCTGGTCAAGAGAAAAATCGTATTTCATGAAATTACTATGCGCAGGGAAAGTGATAACGTTGCAAATTAAAAGTTTTAAATATAGCAAAATTTGACTCCAGATATCAAAAGGAAACCCTGGAATAGGCTGCTTCTCAAAATACCGGATCTGTAGTATAAATAGTGTTTAAACTAGAGGCATTTGAATTTTTCAAAATCTCTGGTCAAAACTCTGTTGATATTCCTTGGATCGTTTTAGATTAAATTTTTGAATTTATTCTAGATCGACAATTTAATATTACAAAGTCAAACCTTTACACAGTTCCTCAAGCTATATTATTCTGACATGTCATTAAAGTGTTAGAGAGATCTTGGCACATAATGAAAGAGACACCCAATATACAAATACACCTGTAATCGAATACAGAGTCGATTCAAATCGATTTCCAGAAGTCGAGTAGGAATCGGACACTGATTTGCACACTTGTGCTCGCTTGGATTTTTACTCGAGGGGCGGAAATGCACCCACAAACCTGACCGACCTCGCGCATCTATGGGCATCTATGCTATCAGGATATTATATTAATCGAAATTACATAAAAAATGCAATGAACAATTCTGATGTTTCTTTGTCATTATAGAATCGGAATAAATTTGAAGCAGATAAGTAAATGCTGTGATCTTCAGAGTAGCGACGCATAAATATTACTCGATAAATTTAAATACGCAAACTCTATCTCCGTGCTGCAGCACAAATGGGGGCAAGGATGTACGAAGGGTAAAAGCCTGAAATACATGAGTATTGCGTAACAGTAGGACAGATGAAACACACACAAAAATGTAATCAATAAATGGTCATCAGATTCTGATGGTGTAAGTTACTAGCTCCTTAAAGAGCTTCTACATACTGTTAAGTGTCCTTTGCCATTTGAGTCTACCCATGCAATCACTATGTCAGCATTCTGCATTCTACCAGATAATCCTTCGGAGAATCCAAATCCAACCCATCCTGCTGTTTGAACTTCTGCAGCAAAACTAGCTTGATTAGCAGCCTTGTTTACTGTCCAGTGCAGCTGATAGGTTTCAGCGGAATCCAAATACGCAGAATGATCGTACAAAGTTCCTAAATCTGGTGCTGATAAGATATTTGCAATACATAGTGCACTGAATGCGACAAAGCACTGTGTCGATCGTCCCTCCATGACGACAACTATGAACAAGCTACCACAAGTAGACATCTGTTGCATTTGAGTACATTTTCACCACATTTGTATGAGACAGTTCAGGTTACAAAAGAACAGAACAGAGAATGGACAACAAATATGTGAGCTTTATAGGCTGTAAGAAACTTCAGGTTCAAATTTCTTTGTACGGGAAGTTCTTAACGCCTCAGAAACATCCAGTGTCGATGACGTCTGCATCAAAATCATAGTTGAATCTGTATAAATTAACAGATATAAAAGCTTACAAAGCCTTTCCTAGTCAAGTTTGTACTGTTTATCTAGGGTAGGTTTACAATCAGACCCAATGGTGGTCTGTCATTGAGAAACTGGTTAGAATTTCTTGGGTGGAGCAGGCACGCTGTTCATTATGGGTATTTTCTTCTTCCTCCTCTTCTTATTCCTCTTCCTCTTCCTCGTCTTCTTCTTCTTCTTCTTCTTCTTCTTTTTCTAAGTTACTTCATACGTGGCTTTGCTTTAAAAACATTTCTTGTTTGAAACTGGCTGCTAAAGTTCAACAAATTCTATATCTATTTACTGTAAGTCACTTTTGCCCAACCCGTGGCCATATTTTGGATCTCAAATTTATTTACGAATGGTCCCAAAAATTGAAATAGAAAGCAAAAATACAACTTCTAAATAGTAGTAGATTCGTACGGCTTATGTTCACGCCTCCCCTACTTTCTCACTTCTTGGCTCGCTTGGTTCGCTTGTATGGTGCGTCGCACTTTACGACTGTTTCGTTTACCCCCAAGATTGCGCTGTGGGGGCATTCCAAGACTAAATGGTCTGTATCCTGGGTGTGGTGTCCCCATTGAGGGAGCTCTTCTGTTGCAAATACTCCCCCATTTTGCCAGGTTATTCATTGTTCGGCAATGCTTCGCTATAATTCCGTTGGAGTACGCCCACTCCTTTCTGGAAGTGGTCGGAAAGGTCGGTTAGGCTCGAGTAGGGTGCTCTATTAGATGACTACTTTCCAGTTCTGTTTTCCCAGGTCACCCTCCAGTACTCATCTGTATAGTAGTCATGTAGGAGGGAAGTGTAGAAGGGCCTCCTGGATGTGAGCCTGGAGCTTGTTGGAGCTTTGTTCGATATCCTTCTAATAGGAAGTTCTGGTGAGAGGCCTGCTGTTTCCGTGAAGAGCGTCTGGTTTGCTTCCTCTCTGCAGACTGCTGGTGAGGCTGTACTGTACATTGTACGTAGCCATCCCACCGGTGTCGATTTCAGGGCTAGTCTCATGCTCTGGTTCAGTTGCGTGTCTACTTTGAAAGTGTAAGAGCTTCTGCGTCAAGCAGAAAATCCATATTCAGTCACTCTGTAGCTCAAGGCTAAGGCCTCTGTCCTATAGGCGCTAAAGCTTGCTCCCCTTGTGTTGTGCCAGTTAGCTTTTTGATTATCGAGGCTCTCTTCTTTAGCTTTTGTTTTGTATTTTCTATGTGTGCCTTGTAAGGGAGGGACCTATCCGGAGTAACACTAAGATATTTAGATTTGGTCTCAGCAGGGAGGAGTCCGCCGTCAGCTTTAACTTTAAAAAGCGTTTATTTTCTGCCTTGCTGTTTAGATGGAAAACCGTCGAGAAACAAATTTAAATTCCTTAACTAGGGCATTTTTTTCTTTGCGTTTAAACTAAATATCAGTAATGCAGTTAATTTAGGAGGAGATGTTCTTTCCATACACTGCAGTCTTTAATATCAATCTTCTATGCTAGTTAATTTTGGAAAAGTTCTCTCACTTTTATTCCACTCCTGTTCCGGACCCCTCTCAAAGTGAGATCAATTTCTCGTAGAATTTGTAGGCAATTAAAGGATTAGAACACATTGTTGCCAAGGACACGTGTAGAAGTGACATGTCTTTGCTCACGCATGTTTTTAAAAAAGTCGAAAGATGTAAAAAAACTTTTTTTGTCGACAAAGCACGTGTTCCTTTGTTTTGTATTATGGAGAGAATACTCAATTTTCATGTTGCCTTTATAGTAAGAACGTCAATGACCAAAACTGAGAGTGTTTCCCTTTCCCAACACCGAGATATAAGCTTTTAAAGTTTTAAATCTCTCTTACTAAGCCTTACTGTTTGATGTTGGTTCTTAACGTAAGGAACCAAGAAATATAAACAGAGTATTGACAGGAGATTTTAGCAACTCAAACGCCTCTAGTTTAAACACTGTATACATTGCAAGTCTGGTATTTTGGGAAGCAGTCAGTCCCAAGGTTGCCTTTAGATGCATGGAGTCAAATCGTACTATTTCCAAAACTTTTAATTTATGACGTCATCACTTTCGCTCCGCATACTCTACAGGAATACTCTGGTCGGTACCAGACCAGTTTTTAATTAAGCGTTGATCGATTGTTGAGTTACGCCTCGGTGAGACGAAATTTATTTTGCAAACACGACCGGATAAAACTTTCCATGCCTTACTACGATTTCTTCGTTAAGTGATAAGGAGTAAGTCTTCTCGGGTTGCAGGCAACAATTTTGAAGTGGAATACACCCCTCGCAGCTTTACAGCAGGAAATGTTTTAGTAACAGATGCAATTAAAATTGGGAGAAAGGCGCACCTCATAATAAAAGCCTCACATTTCAATCATTTTATATACGATAATGTGATGATATCATTTTGCTATCAAGAGCCCAACGGCTAAATGGTAGAACTCTGCCTACCAACCATTCTCCTGACATTTATGTACCAAATGTTCCAGCTTCCACCTTCTCTGTCTTCTCTCACTATTTTGCTTCGACGAGGTGTCATTGAGTGAATCAAAGATAAAATGAAGTATAAGAATTGTATCTCTGGAACTGCTCTTAAACAATGTAGGAAAGAAGAAGAAGTTCCTAATGAAGCCTACTGCATTCTTCACTCGTTTGATCGCTAATGCACATTGAGAGGACAATATGTGGTCTTATTTTAAGTATGAAGTTACAACAGTTTCTGTTTCATGGCTGTATGGTGCGGAAACCGAACAAACTAACTCTTAAATATTTATTTGTCAAGACATCGAAGAAAGCTGATTTACCAACAGAAGGTGCTCGACTTACAATACAAAGCATCTGCCTTTTCACTTGCTACTAGTCGTAATCTCTACTTTGTCACAACAGTCACAACCTGTTGACTGATCTTGGCGGAGAGGTTTTTGAGATGCACCGCCGACATTCCAGCTGCACATTCGCTATTCATTATCAAATATACTACAGAACCTTAGCGCTCTTTGACAGCTTCCTATGTACTTGAGTAACAGCTGACGTATGCAAATTTGGAGGGGGGTGGGGATATAAAAACATTGTTTTAAAACGTTTTCTCTGTATTATTTTAAAATGTTTTAAAACTACAAAGTATAAAGATTAAGTGAAGCGAAGTAGACATATTTTGGTTGAAAAGTTTTTGCTGATACTCTTCAGTCGATTTACCTCTGAATTGAAATAACTTGCAAGGGATCTATCAATGCAGTGATAGCTAGAGTAGAGTTACCAAAACGGAATGTGATGGGATAAATACTAGCCAATGAAAAGAGCAATAACTGCATTTGGAGCCAGAGTAGTAACCAATAACACCCTAAAAACTTAGAAAACCTGAGCACGAGTTACTTCTGACGGAAAAGAAGAGGCTTAAATACTGAACAAAATGCAGACTCTAAAACTGCACAACGAAACTGATACCATCCCCCACTAAATATACTAAAACGGTAAAATATAAACGTCCTGTACACATTCGAATCTTTCAATTAAATGTAGCTCTAATGATGCCAACATTCCCCGAGACGTCTCCAGCAGCTTACTTGCTGTATGTAAACAATAGACACAGTTGAAAAACACAATATTGGTATGAGTATAATGGCCCAGGTAATAATCTTAAACACAGCCATCAGTTGGAAACAAAAAACAATAAATTGCAACAACTGACCGAAATACAACGCTGAGCACTATTGACACGTATATTGATGAATGGCATTGAATGTCAAGAGCCTAAGAGCTCAATCTCTGAAGGGAAAGCACTCGGATAATCGCTGTATAAGACGAAAGATAAATCGTACTTGAATGGTAGGAAATTCCTACGCGATGAAGTTATTGTTTTTTCGTGTAATGGCAGACAATCCAACAATGCCTGGTTAGATACTGTGGAAGTTTGATTCACATAGAAGAATACCTGAAGAACTTATTTCTACATGAATCGATAAGGCCGGATGGATAGCTATAGGAAAAGTAGGTTTAAGTTTGACTACCAACTTGTAGAAGCTGTCATGTGATGAACAAATTTGAAGATAACGATGAAGGAGCGCGTTGATAACGCCCTTCTTTGAAAAGGATAATGCTTCGAAGCTGGTAAAGAGTACTGTGAAGGTTGGTTAACGATAAACAGATGTGAGAAATTAAATTGGGTGACGTTTGATATTAGCATCTAGGAATGCAAGAACATCCTTTACTTCGAGTTCAGAAGTAAGGTGGATGTTGGCATTCTTAGAGTGGAGACAAGGCAGGTATTGATTAGCTTTCGATGGGAAACGAACAAGTAGAAATTAGTCGTCAACGTAGCGTCTGTAAGGAGTGGGTTTGAAGAATGGAGGACAATTGTTAATCCAGCTCGTTTTACGTTAGGAAAGAAACAATTGTTGGCGAACGATGGTCCAAGGGGTGAACCCATAGCAACCCATCTTTCTACTCGTAAAGTTGACGGTTGAAAAGGAAAGTGGTCAGTACTTAGTGGAGAGGCATGGAAGTTTCTTAAGCTGTCCGCGCACGTCCAAGCAATTTATCATTGTTAGTAAGTCGAGAATTTCAATTGTTTCGTCTAGTGGTCCATTAGTGAACCATTATGAAACGTCGGGGCCGGCCATTATAAAATTAGCATTATTTAAGGAAATGTTTTAATAGTTCTTC
>JAAAKL020003479.1:8664-23074 GCA_010016065.2 Carybdea cf. marsupialis auct. non (Linnaeus, 1758)
AACTAGTTTTTTTTATGTAATCATGGGCAAGATAGGAGTTTTCATAACTGTACATTGGTATCTAAGCTGTGGTACACGCTCACTTATTGGTCTTTCCTGCTTCGACGTAAAAGCGTTCATACTAGTATAATTAGAACTTTATGATAGGTTAGGTCGTATCCAGTATTTTTTCTGGGGGGGGGGGGGGGGGGGCAAGGATTTTTTTTTTATGAAATCGTATTCTTCTGTTGGCTGGTTTAGGATTTCCTTGAAGTGTTCAAACCACCCTGCATTTTGCTCCACTGTTAGTAAATTCTCATTCTTGTTTTTTAGTGGTATTGAACTATTGTTTAGCTTGCCTGTAAAGTCACGGATAATATGATACAATGTTTTGACATCGTTTTTGCTTGCTGCCTCTTCAGCTTCTTGGCCTTTCTTAGTAGTCTTTCTTGTCAGCTTGGCAGTTCCTTTTTACCTCTCGATCGAGCTTGTGATATTCTGCACATCTTCCTCCTTAGCTGTCTTCACTTGGTCCCGTCTATGTTTTGCATCCTTCCTCTGATTTATTAAATCCCACATTCCCTGCTTAATCAATTGTTTAATTTGTGACCCCTCTTTGTATCCAACTGCATGTTTTGCACTTTCAACTACAGCGCTCTTCAACTCATTCGAATGTTCTTCTATATCAGGTGCCTGCTGGAGGACATCAAATCTGTTTCTTACAGGGTGACACAAAAAACGGTCATCACCAAAAGTCAAATATCTTCCGAAATTTTATTTAGATGAATAAAAAACGTCAGCCACTTTGGGTCATGTCTATGTAGCAGAAATGTCCAAAGTTTCAGATCTGCACTACAAAAACTCTTTGCTTCACTGGTGCTCCAAAATGTGCTCCAAATGAGCTCCCCTGTGCCGTAGGCAAACTTGGATCCGGCGGGCAAAGTTCTCCATAACCCTCCCGCATTCCCCCCTCGGGATAGCTCTTATGGCTGCTGTGATTGTGCCTTTAGGTCAGGGATGGACTGGGGGTTGTTGCCATACACCATGTCCTTAAGGTATCCCCACAGATAAAAATCTTGGAGATTCAAGTCCGATGAATACGGCGACCACTACGGGTCACACCTGCGGCTGATCAGTCGGTCAGGGAAACGCTGCTGCAGCCATGCCAACGATTCATTTGAGGTGTGGGGGGTGTTAGCGTTAGGGTTAGGGTTAGGGTGGAGAAACCACTGGAGAACCCAGATGACCCCTCTCCGTCGTCAAATTTCTCCTCAGGGTATCCCGGTTGATTCCAAGCTCTTGGCTACAGTCTCTGACTACAACAAAATTGTGTGGTGTCCTTGATGATTTCGGTCGTCCAGAGTGTGATTGTCTGTTAGCGTCTTTACTATTGAGGTTATGCACAGTCCCATGGGTTCTGAACTTGTTGACCCATCTGTAAATCATTGAGTGGACGGGAAATTCACGACATCCGAACCGTTCTTTGAATAGCAATTGAGCTACATGGATAGTCTTCAGCTGCAAATATGCCTCAACTGTAAACGTCTTTTCCTAGGTAGTCCACGGCATCTTGAAGCTAAAATTTGGTAGACTCTTATAACATTACTTCCTTTTTGTTAATTTGAAAAAGTAAAAGAATTGATAGTTTGTTTTCAAAACTTATTCAAGTTTAGGTGATGACCGTTTTCTTTGTGTCACCCTGTATAATATTAATTATCAAAACAAGAGTGAGAACAATTATCGCAGATAAATTAAAGCCTTTAACATGAGACTTTTCTCGGACAAAATCCACGTTACAAGCATTTACCACATCGGTGTAAAAATTTATTAAACATCAATATCTGAAGAGTGAAAAAAGGGCGAGCATTGAATAACAGTGAAATAGTGAGCATGTAAATTCAAAATTTTGAAAGGAATAGGACGAAAATATTAAAATTATTTCAGGGATTATAGTGTAACCTCTTAATCTGATATCAATATATATGCTACAATTCTCAAGAGGTGGAGAATCTACTGCTTGCAAACAGTTTGTCTTCTTTCCACACGTCATCGTGAACTGTGTTTTTATTAGTTTTGTTGTAACTGCTTAGTACCACAGTTCAGTGGTAACTTCTACAAGTTGTTTCGGAGTTCTTTTCTGCTTTACATTGCTTTAAATGATTTTCTTAATTTACTGTGCCATATGTCTACACTCCACGCTCATGTAGTGTTGTTGGACTATCCATTCTCAATCTCTGTCATTGTAACGCCCTTTTCTGTAGAAATGCATTTCTCGTTATTGCGTAGAATTATCTTCGTTATTCACCTTGCCTCGTAAATGAGAATCTTTTTGAGTCATCTGTCATGTCTCCCGATCATCCGGAACATACGGCTGGAAATGTACTCTTTCCATAAGACTGCATCTGTAGCTCTCGAATGCTTCCGACGTCCTTAAAGAATTTCCTATTTTGTGCCCTTTAAAACAATCTGTTGGCAACTCCTGTGCAGATTGTTTTCTCACTAATTATACGTATACCAAACTAATTTTTATGGTACATTTTTGCTGGAAGTTGACTTTGTTAATTTACTCCCCATTTAATTTTTCTTCTTAACCAAAATATACAATTATCCACTTCCTTTCCTACTGTAGTGTCATTCTAGGTTCCTAATAAGATAAGGTTGCCATATCGTTATTCTTGTTCTACCAGTTTCTTCAGCAGGAAAGAAGTGTAATGCAGCGGTATTTGGATGACCATCAGCCATCATTCGGCGTCGTGTGATTTGCTACATTAACTCATTATTTCGTACTTTTGCTTTTATTTTACTGTGATATTTTTATAGAATTATGCTTCTTTTAGAGATGCAGAACTTAATGTTGTTTCTTAAGGTAGCTTTTGTAACGCATCTGGTTTGCTAAACCTATATGCGTGATTGATCTGAAGCAAAGTGACTTGCTCAAGGTTACAATGAAGTGCCAGAGACCAAGGAAATTCCCGAAATCTGATTATGAAGCTACTGTCCTATCCATTAGGCCACCTCAACCTTACTACAATGGTAAAACAATATTACTACAACTTAGCAAATGAATAGAACTTTACGGTATACTATCAACGTCGTGCTGCTCGAGGATACTAGTTCATGGCTGCTGAAGATAGGTCCATAAAGAGTATTACAGTGATAATCTTCGGCATCGCCTTTCATCACATAATATATTGAATGACTACTTCCACCTCAACCGTACCACAATGGTAAAACAATGGTAGTAAAAAAACAAAGGGACAGAATTTTACCGTATACTATCAACGTCGTGCTGCTCGAGGATATTAATTCATGGTTTTTGAAGACAGGTCCATAAAGAGTATTACAGTGATACTCTCCGGCATCGCCTTTCATCACATTATAGATTGTAAGTCTAGTTTCACCATGAAATGCCTACAAGGGAGTGTGTAAGAAACTATATAGTTAAATAAATATATTGTAGCTGAAGTAAGTCATTTTTAATAGATGAGTTGCAAGGGTAACAACAATCTTTACATTTCTTGTACTCTTCGTTTTGCTCAAGCTTCTCCAGGCAAGGCTAGGATGGTCCTAGACTAATACAAGGGAACAGACGGAGGACCCATGTTCACGGTTTCTCACATCTGTTTCCCCAGAGATGTATTTATTATGGTTAAGACTTTTTCTTATCTTACTTTCTTTGCAAAAGTCTTCAGGATTGGTTTTTGCTTTTCTTTTTCTGGCTGATGGGGACTATAAAAACGCTACACAATAAAAATCTATGTTGGGAAAATTAACACTAAGAGATATTATAAGCATAAAGTTCTTAAAAATTTGAAGAAAAAAATTCTTTCTTCACAATTGGTAGTTAAGATATTTCAAATATGAGCAGAGCAATGAAAATAAAACATATAGAGATGAAAAAATATATACACAAAGAACATAGGTATCGATCTGTATAAATACAATAGCTGTAACGGTTATCATGCCTACATGTTCTCGACCTAAACTTGTTTATCTGTTTTTATTCATTAAATGCATATATCAATCTTTACCTCGATCGTTCTCTTTCCAATTTTTGATTTCAGGTCTGCAATATTTCCAAAACTCCACGAAAATCTGGGAGGAGGATGCCCGGTTGCTGAGCACATGATGCTAAAATTACTATTCATTGCTATAGTTGTATTTCTACGTAATGTGATTCGTCCTGGAACTGTTTCAAGTAGAAAAACAAAATGAACGAATCAGTAGTACTTTACAAAGCACGAACGAGCTCATAATGCACCCGACATTATGCACCTTGAATGCAGCAGTGACGTATTCTATTTATTGACTGCACTGTAAACAAACATTGTCTTCACTATGTCCATCCATTTGGGTGCAACAAACTTTTGCAGAGGAACATTTGAAACAATGGTATTCATTCTGCACCTCAGACCGTCAATGAAGGTGTAATTTACTTTTCTGTAATCTAATAACCTCCGTGAAGTTGCAAGGTAGATATATGATATTTTAAGCGACAGGTCTTGTTAAAGTACTCAAACCGAATTTATGTCCCTGAATTTATAAAATGACTGTAGAGCATTTCATGAAGGCTTAAGTGTAGTTTTATAGATGTTACAATAGACATATTTGTGATTTTTCTGACTTGGAATGGTAATGGGAATGGTATTGTTGGGAACATTCGAAAATAAAACGACAAAGAGGACAACTTATTTACGCTGTAATTTGTGAGCACGTTTTATAAATTATGCTTATTAACTAGCCGCTTGTTACTAAAGATTGTATTATTTTAACTATGCAAACAGCACAAAATATTCAAACGATCAATGAAAACATTATGTTTGCGCATATGCAGCAGATATTGACCCGAATGAGCAACATAATCCTTTAAAAGACTGTCTGCTGAAATGGGGTGGCGCCTCCAATTGGGCAAGTGTGGCAGTGCCCCACCAGAAATTTTCAAAGTAACGTTTCAAACATAGCAATCTATCACACTGAATTGTTGCCAAACATGCCAACCGTACATGATATAATAGTATCGACATTAAAAGAGACGTTGCTTGCATTAACACATTCTCAAATCCTTATTCATTCTTAATCGTTTCAAAACAATAGTTGATGGTCAGCAGAGCATCCACGCTCTCGTAGGTACGGTGTAATAGTGTCCATTTCCCTGCTGTGTTTATTTACTGATGAAAGACGGGGGGATGCCACTCTCAACTCTTCACAACAAGGGTTAAAAGTTGGGCAAGTCCTGCTGAAGTGACACCCTGACTAAATATGACCAAATTTTATTGTATCCTTGCTGTTTGTTCATTCCTGTCTCATAGTCATCAGATGCCCCTTGACTTGCACCAAGGTAAAGTAATCTAGACTTGCTCAGTTGTTGTATTGCAACAATGAAAGATATTGATGACACAGTTAACAGAGAAATTCTCTATTGATGACTCAGATAACGTGATTAAGCTCAAATTAAGATGACGTCCTTGCCGCTGCACTATATTAGAGTGTCCCTTCAATCGTTTATCAACACAAGGAAAGCTTGAAGTAAAAAAAAGGCTTCACCACCCAATGGATGTTCCAATCGTACAGGAAACAAAATCAACGGTAAAAAAGCGTGCCTTCGATACTGCTTCTTGGTTGGAAAAAAGAGTTAGCTAACGATCAGTGTGAGCCAAAAGTTAGTTTTTGTTTTCCTACTCTGCTATGTTGGAGAGAGTCACTTTGGACTGAAATGGTCTTTGAGATATGAAGCAGTTCTTGGAGTGAATTACAAAGCACGAGTTATCCTATATTCATATTAACAATCTACTTATATTTACGAAACTCGACAACTGGGATATATTTTAATCACTGAGTTAAGTCATCGCTTGTCAGTTCAGAGTCATAACCAAGAAGTGGTTAAAAATCGGCATACATTTTGAGAAATAGTTGATATAATTTTGTCACAGTTGCCATGCAATATTTATATTTTATAGGGGTTTTCGTCTGTTTTACATGTTTATATGTGTTTATCTTTGGTTAAGCTCTTTTCTCGGGTTCTCATTGAAGATGATTATTGAGTTAGCATGAATAAAGTTGAAGACGGTTATGGGAGACAGTGTTATCATTTAGAGTTAGTGATTTTTATCTCGCAATTGTGACGCATTTTTTGGTATGACCTGCCAGTAAAAATGTTCAGGCGCCGCCACTGCTGCTGACATAGATTCACTTGATCTCTAAATTTCCATTCCCCGCTTTTCTCTTTTGCAGGACTTTTTTATGGGACCCCCTTACACAATCCAACAGACAAAGGAGGACTTAATTTCCCTTCGTACCATTTTATTGTTTCTTAACTAAAAAGAGATGTTACTATACTCATCTATTACATCGGCACAATAAGCGAATATCTTTGGGCGTACAGAATACACTTCCTGAATCCTTAATTAATTCTTTTCCTTTTAAAATCATTAAAACTTGCAAAAGTATTCTAAACACCATAATCGGTGTACAAAATGTTTTTACCGAATTTTTTTCCTTTGATTGTCCTATTTGAGAAACAACACAAAATCTTGTGTTTTTTCATCCAGAAGTATGAAAATGAAAGGCAGATCAAATTCAATACTTCGACAGAAACTTTCAATTTACAGAAATTAGACCAAATTATAGTTGTATTATAGTAGGGTTGATGTTCTTGTGGTGGCTATGTCATACAGCCAGTGGCTGCCGTGGGGTGATTTGATTTGTTTTAGAAGCGAGATATTAGGCGTCATTCTTTGATAAAGGTGTATTTACTATTCAAGAGGAGGAAATCTGCTAAGTAATGAACCATCCTAAATCACAGAAGGAATGTGCTTAGAATTGCTAACTACTGCCATAATGTACTAAGAATAGATAATCAATCAAAAAATAAATCAATGTTTCTCAATCTCTTAGATGGGAGTTAACATTATAAACATATCAATCTAAACTTACCTTTTACGTATTTTAAATGAGTCGTTTTGTGTATGATGCCAAATATGTTGTGACCTGTACATGTATAAAATCCCTCGTCTTCTCTATTTGCATTGCTTAATGTTATATTGTAAGGGGTGATAGTTATCCTTGTAGATGGCTTTAATATGGTATTTTCTCTCCCATTTCGTGTGTAACTCCAAACTGGAACAAAGTCTCCTTCGAATCGACATGGTAAAAATATCTCATCTTTGATACTGACATTCATGATAAGCGGGGGTTCTAGTAGCACCTTTGGTGGTTCTGTAAAAGATAAAGAGGTTTTAATAAGAAACTTACTTTTCATCTGAAATGTTGATGCAATAGTAGTCCTTACAACCGCACATGTGCAGAGTCAGTGCAAGCCAAGATAAAGTGGGTGAAAGTGTTAGGGAAAGGACTGGCTGCAGCCTACCGTAAAGCCTATCCTTTGGAGCACATTGGGGAGAGACAAGTGTATTCACAACTCTGTACTTCCCTAATATCTCATTAACTACTTCCCCAATTTTTTTAAAAAATTTCTGACATTTCCTCAAATCCATTAAGGACTATTTTCTGAAAAGACTTGCTAATGATGACATCATAATTACCTCCGACGACTAGTCACCAACGAACGAAATGTTTACAGATCAAAAGACTTGAGAAAAAACTTAAACTTAATTCTTTTAATAAATTAACCTGATTTTAATCTTTGCTATCAAACGCCTTTCAGCAGTGGATTTTTGACTGATGTTTAGGTGCTTGTCATCTTGGGTTTCTTATGTAACACCATCACATCCACGTAAGAGATGAACGTATTATTTTTCATTTTAGGAGCGGACTAACACACCTTTCCAAATTTAAAACCTAGCTGACAAATATTTGCAGGGTTTGTAGCATTGGGGAGTTGGGCCGTGTGGTCTAAAAAGCTTGCTTTGAATCCCACCGACCGGGTTCGATCCCAGCGCTCGGAAGCTTTGACAACTTCTCTTTACCATAGTCACAAGGCCATCCTGTCTATGTGAGGGAAATTGGGGAGACGGGAACTCAAGAAGCCTGTCGGATGGATTATACCTGTGGTTGGATAGCTCAGCCTTATAACACTTGTGTCACGCTGAATAACACGTGAAGGGTACACGTGACTGTGGTCTATTCAGCCACTTGCACTCTAGATAAATGAGCAGGTTGCTCAGGTGACCAAACAGTTAAGCTCTCATACGTCGATATCAACGGGAGAATCCATCAGCAGCATTGTTGTAACCAGAAGTCTCTACTATTCATCGAAGTAGAAGGGCAAGGGAGAGGGGGGAGCCAACTCTCCTACCATCACATTGTAAATTTATCGTTTAAAATTAAATTCAACCAATGAAACGGAGACTAACTGTGTTTTGCTAGTCTGAGTGTTCAAATTCATCAGTTAAAGTTAAAGTTTTATTTTAGCTAAAGGTTATGTCAAGAAAAGTTCTGATATATTTCTAGGTACAATAAGACCTTGGATAATGTTTAGGATTGCTACTTTGAATTTTGTAAAAAAACCCAACAGAACCAGAGACATAGCTTTGGGTAATATACTTAAGGGAACTCTGAGCTGCACCTACGACTTCCCCTCGTTGTCTTTGAAAATCAATTCATACATTGTTTGATGGGATGGGGGCGGGAGGAGAGAAGACAAAGAAGACGAAGGGGATAGAGGGGACAGAGGGGGCGGGAGTACTAGACTTCTTCAAATGTCTTAATATTAATGACGGTCCATTGTAGACGTTGATCAGAACAGGGGCAAAAACTAAGCACTCCGTTTTTTTGAACGGTAAAATTTAAAGGACGTAAGTATAAAGTATAACAATGAAAGGGCGTAAGAGGCCTGAAATTGTCGTATGACAATGTATGACCTGTTACTAATATTCCGTTTATGGTATTCAGTTGCCTTTGTCCGTTCTTTCCTTCCTTTTGTTATCCCTTTACATATTTGCATTCCTTATATTCCGTTATTCATTGGTTCCGTACTATACGGGCTAAGAAAGGCAGATGTGGACTCTCCATGTGAGACTAACTCTCTTAGCATCTCCACCTTATACAATAAGTCTTCAATGTTTGAGCTAGTTTCCTAAAGAATTCTAATCTTTTTGGGGAAGCACCACTTTTTAAAACGATCAATTCTGCTCTTTAAGTGAAAATGTCACAACAGGGATTTAAAGCCCGGATTCAATGGGCTGTGGACAGCATGAAGGAACGGAAGGCAGTACTTTCATGGTATAGTTACATGATGCAGAGACGTGGTCCAGGCTGGTCTCAAATGTTGCATAGACCTGGATGTCGATGTAGCTTATGTGGTGACAAGAGAAAAATGAACTATGTTATCACTGGGTGGCCATAGCTCAGTCGGTAGAGCATCACACCAAGATCGGGTGGGTCCCCGTTAGAATCGTGGTGGTAACATTTTCTCTTTCTTTAATATCTCCTTGAACCTGATATTGTCAAGAACCAGTGCTCAAAACTTTCTCTCTAATACGATTAGATTATCTTACGCTACTCTTAGAAACAAGGCCCTTTGGTAGAAGTTTGTTTTAAAAATAATTAAGCAAGGTACCAGACATCAAACGCAATTTAAACGACAATTCGCATAGTTCAAACATGATTGAAAGCACCTCATTCTTAATATCCATGAGATAATAATCAAGATCAAAGCTTCAAAACATAACACAATAATTAATGCACGTGTTAATTGATACATGAGCCAAAGATAAGTGAAATACCTCCAACATAAACAGAAGTTTGCTTTTCTTTTTCTCCATCTTTATTTTGGACTTTTATTTTGTAGTCACCATGATCAGACCAGGTTGCATTGCTGACCAGTAGAGATCCTTGATCATCAATGGAGTATCTACCTGTGTGTCTCACTTGACTTCCAAGAGATCTTTTTGCAATAAGAGTACTTTTCTGCTTTCCATAGTACCAAGACACAGTTGGTTTAGGATATCCTCCCGCTTTAATACGAATGAGACCTAACTTTCCAACCACGAAGTGGTACCTGGCTCCAATGTTAGAAATGAAAGCTATAAATGGAGAATAAAGAATGACAAATATTTTTAGTTTGGAAAAAAGGGAATTTTTATTTTAAGCATGCAAGGAAAAAGCTTATTCAATTATATGCGTTTCGTATAAATTACTTTATGTTTTGACTGTTTGTTGACCCTTCTAGTTGCGACAATTTCAGGCTCCATAATGCTGTGTCCCTACTAGAATGTAAAGCTTTCTGTAACTTCAATATTATTCAGTTTGGCTGTTTAACGTAATTTAGTCTTAAAAGTTTACCTTAACATATCATCACCTGTCATCAATTTACATTTGAAGTGTTATCAGCGAAGCAAAGTATGAGATAAATCCCCTTAACTCGGTTCAGCAAAATAGCTTTTGAGTCTACGTTACCTTAATATACGTCACAAGGAGTGAATAGACTCAAAACCGGAGTTGAAGAGAAAGATTTTATGAAAATGTTTTTTCAAAATATTTCATAAATAATTTTGTTTAAATTTTAAAATTTGTTTAATAAATATTTGGTAAAGTAAGCGTTTCAGGCCAACAATTATGCAAATTGCAGGTAAACCAGGACTTTGTATGCTGTTCTTTGTTTTATGATCTTTTAAACATTACAATCAAGATTACTGTATCTTCGAGTGTTAAAGGCACTCGAACAATGGAGTTTTAATTTTGATGAAATAGTTATCTGTTAACTCTCCCTCTCTAATGCCATAAGTAGACATGATTTTCAAGAGATAATAGATTCGTAAGGAATCCTTTCCATTTTCATACAAAAATGACAAGGTATTCGTAGAGTCAAACCCTATTAGCTCCACACTCAAGACCTTCGAAATTTAAAATAACCAACTACAGATATGGTTTAAGTATTATCCTTCTCCTCCTCCTCCTCTTCGTCATCATCATCATCATCATCATTACCATCATTATCATCATCATCATCATCATCATCATCATCATTATCATCATCATCATCGTCATCATCATCACCACCATCATCATCATCATCAGCAGCAACATCATCACCATCATCATCATCATCATCATCATCATCATCATCATCACCATCATCATCATCATCATCATCGTCATCATCATCACCATCATCATCAGCAGCAGCAGCAGCAGCAGCAGCAACATCATCATCATCATCATCATCATCATCATCATCATCATTATCATCATCATCACCGTCATCATCATCATCATCATCATCACCATCATCATCATTATCATCATCGTCATCATCATCATCATCATCATCATCATCATCATCATCACCATCATCATCAGCAGCAGCAGCAGCAACATCATCATTGTCATCATCATTATCACTAGCAAAGGAATAAAGCAGCATTGGTCAGCTAGCGACTCTTATGACTTTAAGGGTAGCATCTTCTGTTCTCCTGTCTCTTCTCTTTTCGAAGATAATAAGAAGGTTACTATACATTATTGCGCAAGTTAATAACTATATCGATTTTGATAATTTAGTCCATCTCACAAAAGTGCCTCTGGAACTGCTTAAGGCAAATGTGTTTGCATTAAAGCCTCGATAGTTAGTGATGGCTTTCCTGAACATGGAATTTCTGGCGCATTATGTATCCGAGGCAAATATTTGCCCACAATTGCTAAAATTTGAGACTCAGCAGGCTACACAGCAAGATACCGAACCTCAAATACGTTTACGTTTAGGACTGACTACTTACTATAAGGACTACATCCTAAAATATGGTACTTTAGTTTTACACTTCACAGAGACTGACAATCCAACTTGGTGAAGTAAGGAAATGAGAGACTACTGTGCTTTAAGGAAGAATTTCTATTAAGAATGAACTCATCAATTCTTAGTCGGGGATGCAAATTCGCAAAATGGAACATTTTCTTCTATCGCAAACGTTGTAAAAATGTTGTTGCTTTACGAGAGAATGTACTCTACAGCTGAGCTTGAGTGATTGATTTGCTACAAGCTATCGGCCATTTTCATCGTTACCTGATAAGAACTGACTTTGTAGCATTTTATTGATTCGTATTTATTCAGAAAACAGTAAATTTTTACCAAAGCATGGAAGATTATTGTGACACATGCCGTGTGATTCTCTGTATGTGACACGATATTGATTTCCTTGTATCCCTATGTTTTTGTTGCATAATCTTCACATCTGTTGTAAATAGTTTGTTGATTCTTGGTATGTTGTGTTATGGAGGTATGCACAGAACGACGTAAAGCTTACATCAGTATTCTCTTGTTTCGGTATTGAATATCCCCTGGACGCCCATCACAATTGCTACGTTGTGGATTAAATAAGATAGTCACAGCGCGCCAAGGCTCTTGCTTTAGATGTCCTATTTATATCCAGGTTAGCGGACGTTAAAAAAAGAAATATACTGAACTCGATCTATGGATCAAAAGCATAGTGCTTCTACATCAGATTATAAAGACGGAAATGATAGAAAAGATAAAAGCTTATTCAGGTAGTAGGAGAACATTCCAAACTCGCACGATTTATCTAACTTAAGTGTAAATCGCAGCAAATGGGTCAGTTCTGCAAAAGTCAGGTTGTCTTTTTCATATGTAATTGAGTGGAGCGTTAGCATGCTTTTACTCTAACCTAGTGATGCTATGATGACCGAACATGGTACAAGTGTAGACATGCTGCTTAGTTGAGGACGCTATCTTACATGTATAAACTATGCGTGGGGTCTCAGCGCCGAAACACTTCTCTATCGCCTTTTTAATCTCGTTTTGGAATCGAAGCGAAACGCCACCAAGCCAGGTCGGTTTAAGTACCATATTTTCTCTAGTGTAAGACCCGCCTTTCATTTGTTTTACTAGTTTCAAATGTGGTATTCTATATGAGGGGGACCTGTGATAGAGGGGATGTTTTAGTACAAACAAATTTCAACCAAAAAAGGGTCTTATATAAGAGATAGTCTTTGGAGACTTCTATTAGAGGAAGGAGGACACATATGACATTTCTTTGGTCCAAAAGATTTCTCACTGGATAATTTTGCCTTAATAGTTAAGCCGGTGACGTCTTCATGATAGCCGTTAGACAGAAACAACGGCTTCAATGTATCGACGTCTGCCTTTACTAAAATGATCTGAAGAAAACGCTCTAAAGACACTGATCGGTCAAAACAAATCAATCTGGCAGCCAGGGTTCTGATTGGCTACTTTTAAAACACAATTGGAAACAGGTTTTATTGATTTCTTCTTATTCTTTTTCTTTTATTGATTGTGACGATTTTCTAATCTGAGGAGTGTCAGACGAAAAAAGCTGTTAAGTACCAGAATACTTCTCTATGCTGCTTGGACGTTGCTCTACGTTTAGCTGGTTGCGATAGCTACATTACACAAAACTATTTGTTTTCGTTGAGCGGAGTGAGAAACACTGTGAAATATATTATTTACATTAGTAGTTAAATACCGTAATACTCTTGGAAACAAAAAGCAATTTACAAAATAGGGTTCGCCACGAAATGTCAGGACAACAACAACAGGACACTCACACCTCCTGGAATAAATGATAACTTTGATGTTGTAACTATCTATCAGCTCGCTCCCTGTGTAAACTATTTAATTGAGTCAATCGTTTGTATAAAGTTAGTTGGAATCTGAGTTGTGGAGAAGCCGGGGATGATTGTTGAATCGGAAATCTCTTAGCCGTTATTCATTGATTTACGCTCAGGGACCAGCCGTTTCTTGTTTGACAATCATGAAAAGCGATAGGCCTCTTCCCTTCTCTGGGAAATGCAAACACGTTGTATCATAGCGTCTTTATGATACGTAACAATTTTCCGTGATGACCTTATGAATACGTCTTTTAGATAATCAACATAAATATGAAAAACATGAATTTATTATATTCTATGAAGTATTAAAATGAAAAATAATTGGATAATTGAGTATAGAAATGGAAGATCTCAATTAGACCTTACTGGTCTTGTAAAATTATTTCAAGCCCCAGAAAATAATAGGAAAAGTCATAAAGTTTCAACAACGTAGCGACAGGGCTAAATGATTGGTATATTAACGCAAAAAGAAGGCCTACTAGTACCTTGCTTCCAATTTTGGAAGAGGTAGTGAGTTATTTTACAAGGGCAAATACTTTTTTGTAGAATTCTTTTGCTCAGATCCAACAGGTAAGGGGAATTAGACCCTCTCTGGTTTCTTCCCGCTAACGTTTGGGTTTTTCTCATGCTATCATTCTACCAGATAAAAATACTTTTTGATGTTACTTTACATAACCAAGGACTTCTCATCTGTGATTCTTTGGTAAATGTTCCTGTAAAACAGAGATACTTAGACATGAATCACTTCGTTTCTAAATTTCCATTGGTCAGCATGTGTATTCTATATGGTGTCCTGATCTCACTGATCTTTAAAAAGCTTCCCATTGTTTCCAACTACCAAAAAGTGTAGTCACGAGTACTGGCCCCCATTAGTTAAAATAGCGCGGGAAAG
>JAAAKL020003480.1:0-23069 GCA_010016065.2 Carybdea cf. marsupialis auct. non (Linnaeus, 1758)
TAAGCAAAGTTATGGCTGGCTCACAATTTTTGTCTTAAAAGAACTTCTGATTCCCACATACAAGTTGTTAATGCACAACAACTCGCTTTCTTCTACAAAAAGCATATGATGACAAACCATCGAGGTATTCATGCAGTTCTCCTTTGTTTCCTTTTTCATGAATGTGTTAGTACAATGGATTGTGGGAAATGAAATTTTCTGACATGATTTGAATTCAATTTCAGGAGTCTTTCTGCGAATTATCAATACATTTTCACTGCAAAGCTCTTGCTCTTTATAGAGACAAAGATATTCACTTGAAATATACGTATATCTACGTCTAGAAAAATTAGAGGGCAGCTGAAAAGTATGTTGAAAGTACGGGGATTATCGGGACTAAGAAATGCTTAGAAATTTCAGTGATCGGTTTTTGAAGTTAGGATCAGTGTCTTGATTTTGAGCTTCAATCATTCTGATTCTTCTTCCCTATCCAGTAACCGTTGAAGGTCGTTGTGGCGCTGCGGTATTCTGACGGATAACATGTCTCGACACCTCTCTGTCTTCTGCTGATGTTAGGGTCTGGTCTGGTGTGATTCCTGTCCACTAGTAGATTTTGTCCCACCATATCCTGTGTTGAAGACCCCTTCTTCTTTGATCGCTCAGTGTGTCCTGTAGTATGGTAATGCTCATATTAATTGACCTTGTCACATACTTAAACCAACGCAACTTCCACTACCAAATTTATTATTTCATACAGACGGTGCCTTTCCAAATTGTCTTTGTAATCCAAAGAGTTATACAAAGAGAAATTAAAACCAACTATCAACAAGGCGTCCGAGGAAGGAGACATTCAAATACAAAGATAGAGCATATCTTAACTTTCCATGTTAACTTTGTATACTCCCTACGCATATTAACTTCGCATCTCATGCGTATATTAGCTGCGCACATAAACTAAGCATCTTAACTTTGCATATTAACTACGCATAATAACTTCACACAGGAAGCGTAGAATAAGTGCACACATTAAGTACATATCTTAACTTGTCATATTAACTATGCATTTTTTACTACGTATGGCAGCCATCAGTCTCCGTAGATCAAAAGAAGAAAGAAAGAGAGGAAGGAAAGAGAGGAAGGAACGAGAGGAACAGAAAGAAAGAGGAAATCCTTTCGCATTGAATTGATAGATAACAAGAAGATCGTACTGTCATATACCGATGGTGTCGATAGTGAAATGCACATAAGTGATCTACCGATTATTCAGTATTTATCTGTAAACGTGACATGTGTAACGAAGTCGACCAGGAGTATTGAAAAGAGCAAGTGGGTTCTACTGCTCGGCTTGTTACTCCATTTTTGTAGATTTACAATCATCTTTCTCATAGTTTCATTGGCAGAAGACGTAATGTTTCAACACTTTCTAATTTCATTAGGTATGTCGGTCTCCTTTGTTTCGGACGATTTTTTGTGACAAGTGTCTGGCCCAAGATCTTAGTCAATATGAACGTCACCCTGGAACCGTGATTGTGCACAGAGGTAGCAATTAACATCAGATTCATTGTAGGAGAAATGGACAATGCACAGGAGATATCTGCTAGAATGGTAAAAGGCAGTAAAAGGAGGATAACATCTTTATATGTTACCGTACTCCTAGGTGACAGTCAGCATTGCTCTTTTCTACGGGGAAGCATTATAACTACTTAAGCTCAGTTTGGGTTATTATTTCGGTATTGGACATAGCATCCGACGGGTTTCCAAAGTTTGCATTTCCTGAATTTCCTCTCGCATGAACGTGGTCGGCCGAGTGACTGTGGTGAAGTGAAGTTGTAAAACTCCGTAGCCCAAGGATCGACTCCGAGTCATTGCTTTTCAAGGCAAGGTCTTAGAATTCACTGCCACACGCTCCGCCTACGAATCATAATGTAAGGGAGACTAAGGTAATCCTATCAAATCTAGCAGAGGACTCAACAATAACGGCAAAAGAAACAGAAAATATTTAAAAATGGTATAAAATTTATGTATCTTAGGGAAGAAATATAATTGCATGAGGCCATTTCGGAGCTAGAACGGCTTTAGCATGGTTGGCATGTTATAAAATGAAAAGCGTATGGAAAAAACGCGGAAAGATAAATCAAAGAACACTTGGTTCTTGCCACAGTAGAAGATTAAATTCCAATAAAAATAGGAAATTTGAACCATGAAAAAAGCTATGCAAGTTAGCTAGATAGGTGTCATGCGACGATGCTGCACATCTCACTTAATGGATCATAAGAAGACAAGTAAGCAAATAGAAACATCTTCTACCAGGGTCTTTAAAAGGGACTCAACCTGGCAGGAGACTGTATTAGACAGACGAGGATTCAAAAATCTGTATTCTCTGAATCAACCATCACGACAGGGAAGGTAGAAAAAGGAGCGATAAGCATCATAGATATGCTCTGCACGGACAATATTTTGTCAAGAGAAGAAATATGAAAGAGACCATAGTCAGATGCAGATACGTCTCTAGCCTTGCAGCATCTTGCTTGTGCGATGGCATCGTTTTTATTGTCTGTATCGTGACATTTGTGCAATAGAATGACACACGGCTTTATCATGACATCCTCTTTGCAATTAAATTTCGTTCAGTAAGGGATTAATGTCTACAAATGTCAATACTGATACACTGTTACTTGCACTGTGACCTTTTAAACGTTGCTGATCAATGGCAATCCAGATCTCTACACTCCAAGTTCTGTCGTCTTTCATATAATCTAGTTTGCTATGATAAAAAACTATTGGATATGCAGTAGTCACATGTTGAGTATATTGTAAAATTATAATGCAATTTTTCAGAAGATCAATTTAGTCAGTTGATTATGGGATATTTTACTGTAGCATTTAAAGAAAAGACATGCCATTTCAGTGCAATATCTTATTGATTTAAGTTGAATTTGCTGAGTTTAAGATAGTGTAAGGTAATGTAGTTCATACTGATTCTATGTCTTTATTGAACAATATCATTGCATTGATATATCACTTATATAAAAACATAAGATCGAAAATATTTTATATGCCCTGATTCATATATTTTAAACGCTTATAGATACCAGCGTAATTTGAGCAACAGGTTTTTTATTACGGGTACCGATAATCTATCATTCGGAATTTCTGTTTAGAAGGCATTAAATTACTGCTTAACGGGAGTAGATGAGGAAACAGCTTCCAAATTGTTTTTACGGCGGCCTGATTCTTCTATAAAAGTTTTCCATAAAGGCAAAGATCTATCAAAGCATACGAACCGGATATGCCGGCCGTTCGCGTCATGTGGTAAACATATGTAATAACTTTTCTACAATTCTTTCCAGTTGCAAACATGAGAAGGAAGACCCGTTGTAGCGATACTTCAGAAGAAATGCGGCATTTCATTTGGTCAGATTTAATCGCATTTCGCAAGTACTTGATCTTTAAATAGCTAAATCGTATCCTGAACAGCAGGTCAGGTATTTCTGTAACCCATAGCTTAAATCTATGATGATCTCAGGTTATTGCTAAGGCTGAATTAATCGCAGGACAAAGATGCAAACAACAGCCCTTGATGTCTATATTGACGATTTTTTCATCAGACATGGAGACGTTTCAATGTTTTATGTTTCAGGAGTTCTTGTATACTTGAAGGCTTAAGGAAAAGGCTCTCTATAGACACAAATTTGAAAAAAGGGCGGTCAGGGTTAACTCTTTAGCGTAAGAAGAAGCGGTGGCGGCGGGGGGCTCGGGGTGGGGTCGATTTGTGAGATGTTATATTAGCCGGTTTTTAAAAAATACCCATTTGATGGCAGGGAGCGATACGTTCAAGCACTTGGCCCATACTTTTCATCAAAATGCATTTATGGGGGAGCGTGCAGAATGTCAGCAATATTTACAACCCTAACTATAATTGAACTTGTATCCACATATGATAAATATGTAGTTGCATGCCTCTTTTTATATATTTAGTGAAAGCTATATGTCCCTACATGTAAATATACATCTGTTTACTTTACATCTCTACGTATGTTCTCACAAACTGTCAATAAAAACAATTGTCAATAACAGCACAGGTCATTTCTCTCCGGCATTAAATCTCACTAAGTCATACATGGTTTTCACTCTTCTGGCGTAATGTTAGAGAAAAGAACAAACTGCAATTGTCAATCTTTTACCCCTTATAGCATTTTATTACGACCCCCCTGTTTTATTAAACTCGAAAAATTATAAAAGGTTCCCGCCTCTTTGAATTACCACAGCCCCATTTAGAATGAGCAATATATTTAACACATCGATTCCTACCCTAACGATACTTTCATATTTCAATTACTATTTCTTAATGAAAACTTCAAAACATAATGTAAGACCAAGTATGTCAAACTACATTGTTACAGAATGATGGTATAACTATCTGTGACTATTTACCTTCCCTCCCCCATTACAAGAAATTGCCCCCCTCCCATCTTATCTTAACCGACACATCTCTACCATTAAGTATAGACGCGTATTGGATGAAACTAGCACAAATTTAAGTATGTGTAAATTCGGCCTTGTTACTGGAATTCAAGCAACATCGCATCGTACTTTGAATTTAGAAAAATATCTTTCTGTAGGTCATATCTCTTATTATAACTGTGACCTACAGAAAGATCAATTGATGACCTTTCCATGAGGATTCGTGGCGATTTTCTCACGGGGTATTACTAATGACGTTATATTAGAGGAAGTAGGAATTATACACGGTCAAATTAACGGATTTTAACTACTTCTTCCTGTCAGTTTCTCGATCGAGTGGAAGAGTTTTGAGGGGGATTAAAATGCAATAGTTACATTTCCAATTGATATCCTTATGACGACGTACTCTTTTGTTAAAAGACTTGCGTGAAATATTGCATAATATTGTCTTACTTTAGCCTCGTTCGGGAGAATTCACTGTGTAGAACACTGATCTCTAAAAAACACTGGATCGAGCATCTTCCATCTCAAAGTGAGGTCAGTCGTAGGACGCCATTTCAGTCCCCATCTCACAAAGCTTATAAACAATGTTACGCAACATGGCCGACTTTCCTGCGCTATTTTAACTAATGGGGGCCTGTACTCTTGACTACACTTTTTCGTAGTTGGAAACAATTGGAAGCTGTCGTTGCTGCACTAGTTGTAGGTTTTGCCATTTTCTTCGAGGGTAGCCTTTTTTACCCATGAGGTACGTCAAAAATTCCATGTCATGCTACATGCCATTTAATGATGGGTCAGTATAAGGCAAAGGAGCAGCGTCATATGCTGTCTGTGCAACTTGTGAACTGAATGCCACTCAAAAAATCAGATCAGACTAACTTTATTTTCTAACGTCTGATGTGGGATGTTGACTTCTCAGTCCCTTTGCTATATTAGAATATGGCGCCTGTTCTAAGAAGCATCTGTTTGAAACGTTTGGTCTTCGTAAAATTTCAGTAAACGTTCGTATTGCAAGGTGCTAGAGCTGAGAATAATGGAATCATGTAGCGATTCTAATAAAATTCTAGGTTCCAGTTAAGGTGATCTATATTCTTCCTGCATCAATACAATAAAGTTGATTCCACAAATGACGCAAAACAGTATTTTGCATTACTTGGTCAAATGTCCTGAATAGTTGTGCGCGCGTGTGGATTGGAATGGGTGAATTAAGGTCCGATCGTGACTTCAATCTCATGCGTCTCTTTTCACTTTTATTATCTCAAGAAGCCAATATTTTACCATTTTTTAGACACAACTGTTTTTCAATAAACTGCAATACTTTAAAGTGACAGCAAGTTCTATTTGCTATTAGAGTAGTGTGTGTCATAAAGTCTAGGCTTACTTTCAGAACCTAATGCAGTATGTTGATGCAATGGACATAGAATGTTTGAATTAAACCTTATTCAGCATTATCATGATCTGCAGGCTCTACACCAAATTTGTTGTCAATTCTAGGGGTTTTCGATACAAAATGAGCAGAGCACAGGTGAAAGACTCTTATAAATCTCCAAACCTGTAGCATTTCCCTAAACAGATATGGTCCCTAACATGTATGTACTACAGTCGAACCTGTCTATAGCGGACAAGCTACATAGCGGACACCTGGTAATAGCGGACACCTTTTCTAGGAACGAATCGAATCATGGTCAAACTCTCCTTGAAATACCTCTACATAGCAGACACTTGTTATAGCGGACACATTTTCTCGGAACCGCGTGAACATTTACCTTAAAATTAACCTGTATATAGCGGACATTCGCATTTTACTCCTATTTAAGCCCCCCTAGCCCTATGGCTTCGTGGTCCCTGAGTTGTCAAAAGAATATAAACCGATAAAATTCATGATACAGTAAGTTTTTTTTGAACAATGCAACTATTTCAAACACTTTGCTACTTTTGCATCTATATTCTCTGTTATTTTCTTGAATGTTTCTTCCAACCAAAGTGCGACACGAGCATAACCATATAAAGTATAACCAATTGGTATTTCTAATCCAAGTCCTGCACCTCTATTCACTCTCTTCCCTGTAACTGTCGCACGGATACAACTGTTGGGAACCTTGAGAAGCATGAAGACACGTTTACTCCAGTTGAACGGCACGTGCCCTACGATTTTCTTTGAAATACAGTGGTCGAATATAACTTTTGTAATTCTTTTCTTCGCGAAATATTGTAAACCTCTATATAGCGGACACCTGGTAATAGCGAACACTTTTTCCAGGGACACAGGTGTCCGCTATAGACAAGTTAGACTGTATTAGGATTTTCCTGTCTCACGAGTCACAATTTAGAGGCGTTTCCTCGATCATGAATTCCGAACGAACTCGGGCAAAACGTGTCGATAAATAGTGGTCGGCATTGTTGAAATGAGTAGGGATCTATGCATTTCATTCTAGATACACGTTTAGTATTCACATAAGAATAATTTTACGTAAAAGTCATTAGCTTTACTAATAGCTGCACTTACGTGATTTATTCACTAGTAGAACGTTCCGAAACCGTAGTTGTGCATGTTTGCTTTTAGTAGTTGAGTTTCATCTATAAGTAGTT
The DNA here is from genome assembly GCA_010016065.2 of Carybdea cf. marsupialis auct. non (Linnaeus, 1758). Lineage (NCBI taxonomy): Eukaryota > Metazoa > Cnidaria > Cubozoa > Carybdeida > Carybdeidae > Carybdea > Carybdea cf. marsupialis auct. non (Linnaeus, 1758). The sequence goes on from JAAAKL020003480.1 coordinate 7,033, forward strand.
TATTGCTTCTAGCGAACATTTATACATCATGAAAAGTTTCCCAAAGGAAGCAATCAACTATGTCTGCTTTTATGGATGTATCATATAGACACTTGTGCTTGTAAAACATTTACTCGTTTCAAGATGTACCCATCTGCACGAGGTTCTGATGCGTTTGAGATTAGTCAAGCATTGTGTGTATGACATTTTCTGTCAGATAGTGGCATGTCTAGATTCCGAAGAGACTGTTCTATCCCCCCCGGCTGTTAAATCCTTCTTCACAAATCTTCTTTGGGAAAGTGACAATAAGAAAAAATCAAAGAAGCAGACCAAAAAACTTTAACTTCTTCTTCACTCCTTTTATATTAATGATATTATCTATTTGGTTTGATCTTTTAAAAGATCGAGTTATTATTGCAGTCAGTGGCTAAAGCTGGGTGATCGCTCCTAACAATTTTACTCTCAAAATACAACAATCCATAAATATTTGGTAACTGTAGAAAGTAAAGACAAAGTGACTTCAGTAATAGCTTTTCAACATCCATAGCCATTTCAAATTTCAAAATCCACTTTTGATTAAATCAAAGATGATGGAGAAGAGAACCTTTTCATTACCTTTGGTTGAATTGAAAATTAGCTACCCCCATTTTAGACATGTCAAAACTAACCTTTCTCTCTAATGATCTGCTAAGTGTCCGTTCCTGATTATAGTCATTCGGCTGTCTTAAATCATTTTAACAGTTGACCATCAACACACAAGGTGAGATTCTTTGACTTCTCTTTCTCACATTAACCAGCATTCTCTTTACCTACTTACTTATACTATTTAATAATACTTTTTTCACCAATTGCAACCGATTACTTTCTGTTACATCTACTATTTGTAGACATGTCACTCCTCTTGTTTACAGGCGAGCAAACGCCATCTATTCTGCACTGTTGATGTGTCTAGCAGGGCCTCTTATATATTTTGCCATCATCATCCCATAAACACATTTTGTAATTAAACTGCGATAAAATTGTGATGTGCCATTTGTCATATTTTGTCTCAAATCAATGTGTCACGTGGCATACTCGTCGTACCACTCGCGATGTGCCACGTATACATACTATTGGCGATGAGCAAGCTATTCCTTAAAATATGGCACACATTCGCCATAGCCTCAAGCTGAACTCATCGCTCGAATTCGACAAGAGACATCAAACTGCATTAAGTTTAGATATTTATATACTTTTGGTTCGTAGGGTAGCCTACTGTTCAATTCTCTCATTTTGGTCAGATACTTAAAAAGGTCGGCATGTTAATTAACAGTGATCTCACTGCTTGAAACCTAAAAACGATATTAAAGTAAAAGGGATATTTTGCCGCTATGTATCAGATCTATTACAAAAGACCTACCACATAATCACTTAACTAAATCCGCTAATCTCAGATCAAAAGATTACATTAACAGTTTCACTAAGGCTATGTTTGATACAACAAAGTTATGCTCGGGGGCTTTAAGAGCTAATTTTTTACAAGGATCTCCACCCCTTTTCCAATTGCTACATACGCATGTCAGTCTAAATCAGTATTCCTCTACCGTGATAAAGTCAGGATCACGTCCTCTCTCCCGCAGATGCGCAGCACCCGAAAGTAGAATTGAAGTGCATACAAAGTACGGATATGCAAAGTTTCACACCCCATTCTACTGACATTAGAGCATCTACTATGCAACTATCCTAACAATACGTAACTTACACAGAATTTAAAGAAAGCTTTTGGCCTAGTTTAAGATAAGGAAAGATCTAGTAAGGCCTGATTACTGTAAATAGAGGGATGACAGCTGTAGCAACCATGGGGCACCGAGTAGATAATGCCCATGCTTAATCACGTGTGAATTATGTCAATAAAAAGCATTGGAGTCATAGAAAAATGAATAAAGCGCAGTGATTCATAAAGATGACGAACATTAAGCTATGACCCACCCCTAAAACCCAAACTGTTTTATGCTCCTTGTTTTGTCACAGAACAATGTTTAAATGTTTATCACGGTGTTTATTTGTACCAATTATGAACTTTCTGAACTTTAGGAGAGCATTATTTCTAGAATTGAAAAATCTTAATATCCTTTCTCCTGATTGTAAGCCTGACTCATCATAGGATCCAATAAATTAAAGGATTTCTCAGAGGAGGAGGGGGGCCGAGTAATATATCAGCAATATTGAAGCTCAGTCTCAACCTGTACTAGGAGTAAGCAGATATATATTTTGCGAGTATTACCCCCTGAGAAGGATTAGAACGCTATCTAAGAAGTAATGTGTCATTTGGCAACATCCCGAGGTAAAAGTATCGCAAGATACACAACGTTCAAATACAAAGGCACAGGATCGGTGGGTGAGGAGTGGGGCACCTGGCCCTACCTGTGAAAGTACAAAGGCAACAAATATAATTCCCCCCCCCCCCCTCCAACATACTACTGTTTATTTATCCATTTTAGTTTCATTTGAAAACTACCGTGTATTTAATGTACCTTACTGCGAAAACGACTGAATCCACAGAAATTTCTCATCTATTCACTCAACCAGGAATGCGTATTCCATACATTCATAGCGCTTCTACATAAAACTAGACTTTCCAAGTAATTATGATGCAAGCCGAATTTTAAACCATCTCTGGTAAGTTCACAAATGAAGTCACTGACCAGTTGAGCTGATCAAGCTACTTTACAGTTATATGTACACCAGAATCTACTAATGACATTCGTGTGTGCGCATGTGCTGGGGTGTATATTATTTTAAGGTCGCACAGGATTATTTTTGTTGTTTATAAAAAGGAGGAGTCGAATGAAAGTAACCAGGTGGTTCTGGTGAAACGAAGCGCTAATATACTTTCTAGATATCGGTACAACTGTTCTGTATAGGTAATACCTCTCACTCACCATTTTTGATATAAACAATCGAAATTTTGGAAACTCCCCAAATAAGACAGCGAAGTGTAACAGGTCCCACCCCAAATTGTGTTTGCGATTGTTCATTTTTCAGCTTTTATTTTCCTCGAAGTTTTGAAAATATGGAACGAATTAGGCATGAAGTGCATTGGAATTTGTTGTGCTTGAAATCTGAAATGTGTTTTTCTTGGAGGTGCTGCGATAAAAATTGATAGTTAACAAACAGACAAAGTTGCCTAAAATTTCTTATTGTTTGTTAATAGATGGGAGTAATCATTCCAAGTGTTTCTTTTGACACTCTTTTATCAAAAAGGGGTATACCTATAATGACTAAAAATGACTTTTCAATAAGTATGTGGTACAGAACATTACAACTGCAATAGCGAAACCATTTTTGTTCTGAAAAGCTTTTTTCGTCCGACACTCCTCATTGTACAAAATCGTCAGGATAGAACACGAAAAGGAAGGAATGAAACTAGTACCCAACGGTGTTCAAGACTTTTCGTGACGATCTGAGAATTCTTGAACATACTTAGTGTCCCGTTGCGAAGAAAAAATAACCAATGCTGTTAAAGGCAATCTTAAATCCAGCCTCAGTTTGCTGGATTTTCAAAAGTAGATTAGGAGCTATTTTATCAACGGTAGATAATGCTGATAAGTGTCTTGAAGACATGGGTTATGCACATTTTTAAAATATGATTTGTCTGAAGTACAATTTGTGACATTTTTTTTATAAGCATAGCCTCTGCAAGCAAATTGAGGCCAATCATGTTACTAAACATATTTCAGCCTCAGAACAAAAGTGAAACCGAGAAAAAGATAAGCATCTGCAAATTGAACAACTAGTTTAAACAGAGAAGTTAGAAATTGGAGAGCTGAAACTAATTTCTTTTGAACAACATTCTTTGGGACCATTTAACTGCTTTAGCCTTGCTGAATAAAGTAGTGAGATGGTTATTCAAACTCATGCAATAATTTCCGTATAATTTCCAAACTCCCAATTTGAGTAGATTGCTTAGCAAAAATTGATTCTCGAACGTAAATTTTTTAAAACATGTTGAGGCTATCCTAATTTTGATATGCTGATAAAAAAGTGTGAAGTTGTACTCAGTGGCATTTCTTTGGTACATCAGGCTCCTAAAGACTTTCTACAGTGTCCACGCATGGTCACAACTGCGGACAGACAGTATTTCACTCCAGACCACGTTGTACAGATGGAGTTCGGAGGTGTAGACGTTTAGTAAACTAATGGATTAAGAGTGTATCATTTGAAATTCTTAGTAGTGATGTTGAGGCAGAAATCTTGTCTATAGATCTATGTGCCAGTACAAAGCCTGACTATTCTCTTTGTACTACTAAGTGCGGCTACCCCATACGCAACACCTCCATAAGGTTTGCATATTTGCAGTAACTGCTGACTCACCTTAGGCAGTGGAGAGTTTATTAGACAGTTCATCATTATAAATCAGCGGAAAACGAAACGATATGAGCAACTTTTCTTATTTCATTGTTTTATATTTACGATATGTAAGCTTATTATGCGCTCTACAAGTACGAGTCGAGTATCACGCAGAGAGATGCTGATAGATTAAGTGATTTGCCAGGTGTAGGCCCCATATAACATTAGTAACTGTTACGAATATGTAAAAAAAACCAAATATACCACCCCAGTTTTATTTTTTATTCGTATCAGCATCATGTCAGCATTTATAATAATTTCGAAATCGTGCTAGCATGCGCAGCATTATATCGATAAAAGTCACGTGCTGCACTATCACTAAAAGGGGCGTGAGTTCGAGGGTCGTGAGTTCGAACCGACCCTGAGCTTGCCTGCCACGATCCCAGAGGTACTGTGCTCTGTCATCTGCTTTCGTGAAGTGGGAAACTTTCTGTCAAGAGATAGGGCAGAGGGGGTACTACATGAAAGAATAGCAAGCTTAAAATAGCATTAAAAGTAGGCATAAAATGTAAGCATGAATAGATTGTCATCCGAAAAGGAAAAGTAACCCGTTCCTAGTAGTGGCTTCGGCTTTGATCAAGGCGAATACAATAAAAAAAAAGAATTGTTCAGTAACATATAAAAATGCTAATCCATGTAATTAGGGTTCAAGTTCTACTTGAAGCTGTACATAATAATCTTAGACTTGTAAGATGAGGTAAACGTCTTGTCAACATGAGTCTTGTTTGTGCTCGAGACTAAGTTGTAGTCTTAGTTAATGTGTTCAAGTTGGTCATCGTAAAAGTAACTTAACTATACTTTTACCATATATGCTGGTCTAAAGTACCTTCAAATACAAAATTAAGAAGGAGTACGTACACTTAAGTAACTATTACATGACAAATATAGTGTGTAAATATGATTGAAACATAGTAACCAAATTTGCACACCAAGGTATTTGCCCGTACTATTTTCAAAGTTTCTGTACCTCAGATCAGAAACAAGGAGCATGATGTTAACAGATCAATTTGGTGTTAACAAATGTTAGAGCTTGTGAGCTTTGAGATGCTCAATCAAGTATGCTCACCCATGCCAACGAATCCAACTGCCTCTAGTGCATTTGCTTTACAGAATGCTATTTCGGCTTCCTTTCATTTTGCAATTCTTCATGTTTTATTGAGTGAGGTGGTAATCTGATAAAAGTTTTAACATCTACCGAGATCAAGCGTTTCATGGTCAAACAAGTGAGGTTATTTCAAAGCCCATATAAAGAACATGGCTTGCCATTGAATTCCATGTGCTACGCCCTTGTATTTTAGTGACATCTTTTGCTGAAACTTTCTAAAGTCTATACAAAATTTGTTTCTTTATTTATCATGTTGTTTGACAATTTCTATGATACATTGGGGGTTTGTTATTTGCTGATTCGTTTCCGCTCGCTCACCCACTCGTCCATTCACAAAAGTTCGTATTAATTTTTGCACATGAAAAATTCCAACAGCCTATGCTAAAAATTGAAGATCTTAAATTTTTTAATCGCGACACAGAAAGTTTATCCGAAGGGAAATGGGGTAATTAAGTCCAGTTGCCTGTTGCCATATTTTCCTGCTTGAAGTGTAGAAGTTTGGCAAGGAAAGAAATTTTCCGTATTCATGGTCTGAACTACAAAATCAACTTGACGATACTGGATAATCTTTGCATCATTGCATAAGGTTTACCTACCTACATAGAATATCGATGATGTCCCTTCAATACCACACAAAATAATATTTGATCAATGGCTTTAGTCGACCGCCTGATTTTGGACTTCCCACCTGATATTACTTTCAGCCTTTTTGCTAATTTCTTGTTCTCGTTGTACAAATCTCTGGTTTTTATTGCTAAGCTGAGCTAAAGTCTAATCCATTTGTTTATGCATAAAAGGGTACTTAGATTTTGTTTGTGTTTGGTTAAACGGATTTGCCGAAGATTTACAGAGCAAACTTGATCAATTTTGCTAATCTCTGTATCATCGTCGTTATCTCACGAATTCTTGTATGGAAGACACTGCAATGATATGATCATCTATTGTTTGAAGTTTTAATCGATCTCACTCTAGAAACGTAGACGAAAAATTGACGGTAGGGGTTCAGAGGCACTTGAATTATCCAACCTTGCTTGATCAATCGGATGTCATAGTAAAGGTATTATGAGATTTAGTGCCCAATAATGAGCAAATGCAGTTTCTGTCTCTTGGAATTCATTCCTCTGCCTTTCTGTTGAAAGCCCATTGCGATGCCTTTTTACAGTTCTGAGCAATAGGCGTACGATAACTTCAATTTAGGGGGTACAACATGCTCTGTCTTGATTTGAGAGCTGAAATTTTCTAGAAAATTTGAGAGTCTCAAATTACGCTTTTCTTCTTAATAACAGAGTAACGGTACTAAAGACATTTATTACCCATTTTTGGCACGATCATTTTTCTTCCGAGTAACGACTTTCCAGAAATTTGGAGGATACAGTAGCCCCGATACCCCCCGTCCCGCACGGGCATAGTCTGTGCTCTAGTGTTTGTCTGAATTTTGATGCGAATATGATGCTGCTTCGGCACTTTCCTTTTGTAGTTGCCATTGTCAGTGCAGAGCAATGTAACTATGCCATGCTGTTTCAGTACTGCACTCTTGTTGTTGGAGTATGTGATGTTTGATGCTGTATTTATACATTTGTATCATTCCAAATAAAACCATCATTTGCTATATCTGGCAAGACGTGCACTAATTTGGTAACATTCGGAGTCTTGGCAATGGAATTGCCAGTAAGAATATTTTTCACGTTTTAGTAACATTTACTGATGCTTTGATCAATGAAAATTGCACTAGGTGATCACATTCCGAAAAGAAAATTGACATTTTTTTACCTGGCGCCTGCCTTGGAGCCAAAAGTTAAGATTTTTTTGTTTAAATAAAAAGGCATAGCTATTGAAGTCAGAAGATAAATTTTTAATAGATGTAAAGACAAGAAAGTTAAGGATGATATGTGGAAAAACTTGAGTGAAGGAAAGTATATATATAAGAGATCTGATAGATTTGGTGAAAGTGGGAGATTGATTGATGATATTGTGAGATCTGTTTGAGACGGTGTAGGTATTTAGTAAGTAGAGGGAATGATGAAGAAAGGAATAAAGAAGAAATGCTGCCTGCTGTTGAAGGAAAAACGGAAAGTAGACAATCAATAGTGAGTGGGAGAAAAGAAGGAGAATGGTGCTGGAAAGATTGATCTACTGAGGGAAGATGCAAAAGACAGAGTAAAGTGGAAACGAAGATTGATTGAAAGACCGTAACCCAACCAGAGATGGAATGTCTGACTATAAACAATCTGAATATTTTGAAGGCTTCCATTTCTTTATGTTTTTATACACATACTGTAAGAGTACAATAACTCATATTTAAGGTTGAGCACTGCCTCCAACAAGTTGTAGTTTAGATCGAGCCCACCGTCAGGCAAACAGTAGTTTAAATACAATTAGTCAAATATTCCTTGACCTATTTCCAGCTCAGGGACGGTACTTTGCTATCAATAGATAATTGCCTCACTATGCTTAGAGATTTAACAGGCTTAGATAAACAAACAATGGTGTCAGTTTTGAGTAAAACGGAGTAGAGCCGGCTTCATTTAGTATCTGTTGGATGTTTAAAGACGACAAGAGAGGTTGTTGGCGTGAAGATTTAGGAATAATCACGACGTTTACAGTACATTGAGCATAGATCTTTGCTCCTGAGTATAGACAGTAGACAGTTCTGGCCTTAGGCCATTGATTGTGGGGTCTTCAGAAAGTTTTATCTGGTTAAGGAATTACATATTTTGGCGATTGATGTTGTCGAAGATAAATTTAGCGTCAATATGTCTTTGTCCCTATCCCTCTATAGAATTACACAGGGTATATTATAAAGTGATTGGATACCAGTTGCGAGTTATCAGTTATTACGACAAGTACGAGTTTTATGGATAATCTGTCACCATTCTGGTTTTGAACGATGAGGGAGAAGATACAAAGTAATGCCAAATTCTTTCCCAACTTCTTAACACACTTCTATTTCAGTGGCCCACAACATCTTCTTCCGCGAACGTCTCTCCGGAAACAAGAATTCAGTATAAAACTTATCTCCTTACATGTATCCTTTTATTGTCTGAACCTTCAAGTATTCGGAGAGTACTGTTTACCTAGCTACACCTAGGGACGGCCTTTTGATAAGGTGGTGTCCCAAATATCCCTATCAAATCGTCTTTCATTCGTCAAAGGAACAATCAAAGAAAAACATTGCAAATTGTTCTACTATTTAGCTGCGAAAAGATTATCACGAGATTTGAAAAATTGAACGTAAGTTTGATATCCTTCCCCGCACCCTTATCAGAGCCGCAACTCTCACTAGACACAACTAAGAACCCCTATGGCCCTAAAAATTAACGTCGATGGATAAAACACTCACAGAAAGCTCTAACATATTCCACGGTTAGTTTTAACGATAGTCCCGTTGAAATCCCATAGCTGTAAAGGAAATCTCGTACGTTACTGTGTTAAGTAGTTCTCCCTTCCACAAGCGTGAACTTCAATTAAACAGTTATTCTTGATGGACTCTAGTGACCACTCTCATGTAGGGAAATATTATATAAACATGTAAGTTTAGAGCAGTGGCAGATGTAGGAATTTCCCCAATGGAGTACACCACTTTGAAAGGTCCGACAATTGTGGCGTTGAGGAATGCTCCCCTCTAAGCTTTTAAAATACGTAATGCTTGGAATCCTGCTTAGCTTTTATTTTGACAATCATTAGATCCTGAATTTACTTTAGACATCCATATTTCAAAGCTAGTTTTAGAATACCCAAGATCAGAATCCCTTTTCTTGCAAAATGGTTCTTTTTTCATAGATATAGATTGTTCATAGAGAGTATGTTCTGTAGCCATCTGTAATCGACTAGTACAATGTCTACCAGACTGTCTCCAAGATATCCTCTTCAAATAAAACGGTGCCTGATGTGTTAAAGAAGCTCTACGTTGACTATCAAACTTTTAATTCGCTAACAAGTAGCTCTTAAGATAAAGTTGTCATGATAAAATCGACACTGGCTACAATAAGCTACTATCAGTTCGATTAGATCTTCCAGCCTTTTCCTCATGACTGACTTAGTCACAGGGGGGCAATAGTACCAAATTAGTTTCCTGGAGAACTTTGGTGAGTTACGTAAGTATGAGAGGTAGCGGCGTTGAAGAAAAGCTCTACCGAATTAATAATGAGTAGATTCAATAATGCCTGATTTATGTATGCATAATTTGAAAGGCCCTTGTGAAAAGAAAGACATGCTACCACAGGGGGCATATGTAACCCAAGAGCGGTTCGCTCCACCAACTGAGCTATAGTGACAACGATCTATCATACTCTATTCAATAGAGTCTATGTGCACCAACTGCTGCGCCCTGTGGACATAAAATTAGATTCTACTCAGTTTTAAAGACTTGGCTTTCTGTACTACGTTACTATATTATCATTATCATCAACATCTTTGCTCTTGTGGTTTGTTGTGATTTCTCTTTTCATGATTCTTTGTTTTTCTTCACTTAAATTATTTTCACTGATTTTTAAATTAATATTTTGCTTTTACTCATTCGTTTTATTAATTTCTATTCATTTTCCCTTTTACTCTCTGTACATATTTTGTTCACTTTTTTTCCTTTAGTTTTTAAAAATCCTTATCCTCCAAGATGTAGGTACAGACAGGAATTCAAGTGTGTTACTTACGTTGTAGAGATAACGGTGACTAGATCTACTGCATCATATCTTTTCTAGGCGGAGATTGGCTTTACATTGTTACATCCAGTTGTTAAAGTAACTTTAGAACAGAAAATTAAAGGCTTAAAGTTAAACAAAACTAATTATATTTATAGTAACGTTATTAGCTGACTACTTTTAAAATTATTTTTAAGATCGGATTTCTTCCTGAACCAACAGTTGAAGATAGTATCTCCCTACAAATAATGTAATGCCTTCCTCAGAACGTGGCCAGTCCCCATTAAAGCAAGCCTCTGCAACTCCTTTACTTTTCCATACCCTGGTATTTTGTCAAGACATTTCTTACTATCCTTCTTTATTATTCCTAATGCGCCAATCGTATGCACTGGTATACAGAGGGAACGTGGTGACGTCACAAATCAAAAGGAGATTTGACTCCAGATATCTAAAGATAACCCTGGAATAGGATGTTTACTAAAATACCAGACCTGTAGTGTATTTAGTATTTAAACTGGCGTTTGAATTTCAAAAATCTCCTGTCAAGCCTCTGTTAATATTCCTTGGTCCCTTAAGTTAGGAACTAGCATCAAATAATAAAGTTTTGTTAGAGAGATTCAAATCTTTGAAAGCTGATATCTCGATTTTGGGAAGAGCAACTCTCTCAATTTTGGCCATTGACGTTCTTACTAATAGCAACATGAAAATTGATTATTTTTCCATGATTCAAACACTTTCAAAATCGTGACGTCACCACGTTCGCTTCGCATTATTGTCGTTGACATTCTTTATGGTTTACTAATTTTTATCTCCCAATTATATCTTTGTTTTTACTACTTAAAGAGACCTTTTACCTGCTATTATGTAACTGTCGTTGTAAAGTTGTTGCAATTTGAGATAACGTCAAGTTGTAAAAGGAAAGAGCCTCACCATTTGGTCCTCACTGCTGGCAAGATACTTATAAGAGCTCACAAAATTCGCTGGTTCTTATGTGCAACTTTACATTAAATTGGAAGGATGAATCCTGTCAATTCTTTTCTCAACGCAGTTTTACTTTCAAACAATACTGTCCTCTGTTTTCATTGCCACACCTTCATAAGTCTTTTGTCGTTATCTATAGACTTCCTTGGAAACGGTCCTGTTGCGTCCATTACTCCTCCACGGCATCCGATTATTTTAAGAATAATTTGCACCTGATATCTCGCTCTTCTCTCTTGGATCGTGAACATAAATTTCTGGTATCTCTGCAATTTTGTCCGTCTCTTTTAACAATATTATTTCTTTTGGACACGTGATATAAACAATCCAGATCAATTTCTCTTATCTTTCAGCATCAAATCCGTTCTTCTTTTTGCTTGGGTCTCTTGCAAATAAAATAAAAATCCCAATACGATCTAAACTCACCCTCTAAACTGGATCTTCTGCCACAGCACCCTTGTCACATTGCACTCTAGAACTCGCTATTTTACCTTTTCATATATTTACTTTCCGCCAAGATTGTACACTACGACAACAGTTGGTGTGGGTTCTCTATCTTTTCTGCAATTATAAACATCAATCGTTATGTCCAATCCTCTGATCTGTTTCACTAATACTACACTAATAGGATCATGGTATATCTCTCTCCAAACAAGGCTCTTACTATCTAGTAGTTTGTATACTTTGCATTTATTTTTATGGTGCCTATTTTTATAGTAGTTCTCTTTGAGCTCTCCTTCTCCTTTTCAATCTCCGTCACACTCCTCTATTCTTCTCCTATACTCTTCTCCATTCATGAGCTCATCGTTTTCCTGAAACTTTACAGCTCTTTTTACTTCTCATGCTGTACCTTCTCCTTTTCTACATACAGGGGGCCCTATATTTCCTAGTTCTCTCTTCCACGCAGCATTCATCTACACAATCTATAATTCGTGCAGCACGCAATTCTGACCTTATTTTCTTGGTACAGATTATTGAGTTCCTTGAAACTTCTGCACACTCCTTTTACCTAAAAAGAATCTTTCGTCACTGGCCGATTTACCACCTATTATATTTTTGTTACAATGATGATTAGGATTATTATCCTAATTATTTATGACGATTGATTCTCAACACTTCCAATAAAATTGGAAGCTATTTATCTGTAAATTTTAAAAGCAAACGATAAAAAATACTAAAATATACATCAATAATTTGAAAAATACTAAAGGACAACTAGATAAAATAAGTATAATGTACGAAAAATAAATTAATTCTTCCCAGCTTATTTTTAAATTACGTTGCAATAATTTTGTAGAATACACAACTTTTAAATAAGTAGTTAAAAATAAAAAAAGATTTCATTTAATAAAAACATTCTTAGGTTTTGCTTACAATTTTTTCTTGTGTCAAAAAAAAGGCTCCATTTTTCCATTATGCCACTTTCAACTTTACAATCATACGTGCTCAAGCAATTGATCAGAATAAAAATTTGGTGGCAGAAATTCTAAACGCCTATCGACTGCATTTACGTATTGGCTTAATATAAAATTGCGCATTCCCATCAAATAAATACAGTGTCCCTTATGCATTGGGCCTTGGATGGAGTATAGAACATTTTAGCACCTGATATCTCACTTATCTTCAGCAACAGCCCTTCTGGGAATGAACCCCTGGCGCATTGAAAAACCAAGCAAGGAAGCTATCTACTGGAATACATCAGCTCTTGCACTAGATTAGGATAGAAAGGATCTGGGGGGTGCACGCGACAATTGGTTACTTATCAACTATTGTTCTAATCCATTTGCACTACATACAGACGAAACAGACAAAATCAGACAAAGCAGACGAAGTGGAGGAAACAGATGAAGCAGAGGAAACAGATAAAACAGAGGAAAAAAGACGAAACAGAGGAAACAGAGGAAACAGAGGAAACAGACGAAATAGAGGAAACAGATGAAACAGGGGCAAACAGACGAAACAGACGAAATAGAAGAAACAGATGAAACAGGGGCAAACAGACGAAACAGAGGAATCAGACAAAACAGACGAAACAGACAAAATAGAGGAAACAGATGAAACAGGGGCAAACAGACGAAACAGACAAAATAGACGAGGAAGACTAAGGAGCACATACGTAAAGAGCATTCAGGAAGTTACATGACTACTCAAAAATATAGTATCTAATCTAGAAAGGTTATCCAGAGGAGTAGCCGGGGCGTAACTCGCAACCGACTAGGCAAAGTGAGGTACGCAAGATTCGAGATATTACTATTAGTTGAAGATAGATCTTTTCTACCAAATGCTATCAACGGAGTAACGTAATTGACCGCGTAATGTATCTAACCACCATTTAAGTTACATCATCGTGCATGACGGAATAAATGCCAAAAGTTTAATTAAATTCTAAATTCAAATAAGTGCACTGTCATGGTCTTGATATACGGAAAGATCATTTGGGCGTTCAAGTCTGCTTAGGCACGAAGATTAACTTAAGAATGGGTGTTACTTTTATAAAAAGGAAAATACATTCTTTCATAAAAACATACGCATTTCAGTCATCTGACGTCATATAACGCAGTTTTGTGTCTCATAATAAAATAATGTTACGGTGAACTTCACTAATATTACATATAAGATTTTGTAAATTAAATGTGTGACAGAAAATTATTCCTTGGTTACTGGAGGTTATGCGTTGCATTTCACTTATTTCACGCTGAAACAACCGTGGCTACAAGAAGTCCTTTGATTTTTCTGCTCTAATTTTTAAATGCGCTCCTAGGCGCGAAGAAGTCTCTACCACAAAGTATTTTAACATTAATGCCCAGGGCGCTTAATCAGACATTTATGGTGCTTCAATGATACCTTTTAAGACTTCTATCTTGTCAATTACAAACTTTATATTTTTCTAAATTTTACTATTGCAAAATTTACGGCCCCATGTCTTTGCTTACTTTCCTTCACCAAGGCTCCATGTAAAAAGATAGATCACCGAGACTAGACAACTTTGTAGGCAATGGAGTTGTGATGTACACCTTTTCCTGCTTCTCACTAATGGCGTAGGGACATCCTTACTGTTGCAGCCATATAGCATTGTAAACGCACAGTTTATATTACATGGTATTTATAATCAACATCTCAAACTGTCATACTGTCCCTCAATATGTTCATGTTTTCGGGAGCAACACCTGCGAAGTGCTAATCTGTGTTCATCTATTAGTTTAAACTCTCTGATACTTCGGTTTGTTAGACACAAAATAGCAGACTTCTTTCCACTCTATTCAAAGTCTCTTTCCATTCTATTGCAACTCTATTCTCACATCTTGATCATGTTTCTTCTAAAGACTCTAGGAAACCCTTCAGCTTTTGACTACACGTTTCAAAATTTTGCTTGCTGTTTTACAAGGAAGTGATCACATGTAAGCAGAACCTAAAATATTTCCAATTCTTCCATAATGACACAGCGGAGATAGATGATTTGTTTAATCTATAAGCTGCTATCACAAGTTAACGTGAGCATTACAAACACATTTCTACGCCTTAAACATCCGCTAGGATAGCCTCACAGACTTTGTTTACAAAAAACTCTGCTTTAGCCTCCAGCTCTTGGGTCTTAGCACAGTCACTTTTTTTGCTTTTGGGGACCAGCGAAACTCCAGATGATCATTTTCCGGTTCAAAACATCAACAGACCCAATTTTGACCTTTTTATGTTACAACGAGGAAAAAGCAGCTGGGCAGCTTTGCAGTTGTCATCAGCTGAAAAAATTCCTCTGTGCCAGGTCTTTCTCTTTGTGTAATCCCACGATAATTCGTTTACATAAATTATGACTCGCTTTAGATCTCTCTAAATACCCACCTGCTTTTCAGAGAGGCCTTTGTGCTTCAACGAATTAGGATGCAGCATGCCGAAAGCGGCCAGTGAAGTGTTGAAATCTTGACAAAAGTTCCGGCACATAACTTCGGGTTTTCGAGACTAGCTTGAATTTGAAGTTGTAGATGAGTAAAGGCCTACCGACTATAGATTTCCAACACCTTCTTAAATGGATATGATGGTGAAGGTCATGTTGTTTGTATAGAATTAGCTTTCAAGAACAAAATTACTTTTTTCCAGAGGCTAGACTTTTATACACCCATCTCAAAATCCTTCTTCGGTCTGAACATTTATTTACATAGGTGTTTAAGATGGGCTTGCTCCTGATACCTTTAAATGAAAGTTATAATTTCGTTGTGTGTGCTGAAAGGATAAAAAGCAATTTTTGTTAAGGTAGTCAAAGATCATTGTACAAAATTATAAGGTCACTTTTCGAAGACAACACCTCTTTTAAAATGGTAGAGTTTCCTATTTTTAAAAAGATTGTAGACAGCTTGTAATCACCTGACGTTTTCTAAACTTCAGTGCCATATATTCGTTCTGTAATTTTACAGAAAAAATAAGCTTTAAGGTTGTACATATCTCTCTCACTGTCTTCACCCGTTATCAAGGGGACAGCAAGATTTCAAAAGAAATTTACTTTACAACAGCATTACAAACATATTCAACATATTCAACAACAAAAAAAATAGTAATAACGATCTTTATACCAAAGTAAATTACTTTCGAATATTCGATTAATTCAGTTCGAACAGTTTCGAACTGAATCTCTTTTCGTACCTTTTAACAACGAGATTTTAAATGGGGACGATGTAGTCTCTCCTATAGCATAAAATAATCAAACAAGTAAATACGATTGTGCTGTTCCAAACAACGTTTACGAAACAAAAAAAATAGGCACAGCGAATAAAACAAAACATCACTATTTGAAATAATAACAGTCTATTGGATACCTTAAGGATTGCTCAGTTTGTCTATGAAGCATTTGATGCCCTTACCAATGCCACCAACAGAGCTCATACTAGGATTGATGAGGGTATTTAGCACTTTTGTACTCATTGATATGATATGATGTGATGTGATGTGATATGATGTGA
>JAAAKL020003481.1:0-14541 GCA_010016065.2 Carybdea cf. marsupialis auct. non (Linnaeus, 1758)
TAACCACTACACTACACAGGCTTGCTCTCTTGAGAGCACATCTTTAGGCATACCACATTCATCAGACAATACACTCCGTCATACCATGACTACACAATAACGTCAACCTACACAATGCCAACATTCATTACAGGAAGCTGATGTCACAATGATCAACTTCCAACAATAACTATGACTTGATAATAAGATTGTACTCTTATTGTAAATATTTCTAGTAACATTAAAATTTGTTTCATGGTACCATATCTCAAAATATTTTCCAACTTCTTTGGCCACAATTGGTTGTCCAATAGTCACAAAAATACTACCAAAAGTTTTTTTAAAACTTCTTCCTAAACTATTTCCCCACTTGATGAGGTACAAAAAAGAAGAAGAAACAGAGGCCCTTACATAGCAACACAAAGAACTAAAGAACAAGCCCTTGTTAATTAGTAAAGGACCACCCGATATTTGTCCATTAGTCAGGCTTAAGCCTGAGAGAATTTCAGACTAGGCAACTTGTGTGTAAGTCCCCCTAATACAACACAGAAATTTAAAATACATAAACAGACAAATTGTTTTTATCATCTCTAGTCATTACTTCAATCTCATATCAATAGGTAATGGAACAAGCTAGGTTTCGTTTGACCTAGAGGTAACTTTGACTGCCGCTATTATTTAATTTTTTAAAGATATTATTTCCCTGCTACCTGACTGTTTTCCTTATATTTTCACTAATAATCTTTAATGTTGGGTTCTATGGTTTCTCTATTAGCATGATTCAGCTAGAGAAGTTTTTCAGGCAGGTGAAAATAATTCAAAACATGAAGGGGTAAATTTTTCCATTTCAAAGCCCAACAAGTCTGGTGACTAGTCAGAGAAACTGTGAGGAGACAAGGAGTTTCAAAATGGAATAGAAACTACACTGCTACCCACAATGCATTTGTTAAACATACTTTCCATGCGTTCCCTTTTTAATAAAAACATGCAGTCCTCAGAATGTATGAAAATGGTAACAGTAAAACCTTTTACAGGAAGTGGAAAGAGAAGTAAACCCAAACTGATGCTAACAGGCAAGCATATAGAAGAAAAGGATTGAAAGATGACGGACAAAAGTATATGTTATATCTTGAAAAACAACAAAATTTAGTAAAATGCAAAAGGGATCTGTTAAGTGAAAATGGAAAATGTGAACAGAGAAAAAAGTTCTGCAATGAGAAAAGAACTGTGACTTCTGAAGAAATCATCTCAAACTCCATCTACCATCAGCTCACCTCCTGGATACAGTTCACCATCATTGCAAAGGGTTCATGTACATCTGCCAAAATCACCTAGCAAAAAAGCAGTTGTGAACAAAATTGCCTGGAAAGTGACGTTGAACTTCTCCAGCAGTAGCAAGCATCAGAACAATAAGAAGTCAGAAGTTATGTTAGAGGCAGTAAAACGAGGCATTGTAGAATATCACAAAAATAGATGATATGAGTTGCTGGACTCCAGCAAAAGTAAAGTTTGTTAGTGTGAAAAAAGAAAATGGGGAAAGGGTACAGTTGCAAAAGGGGTATCTGCAAATGAAAATGGATGAGTTGTAACAATTATTTAAGAAAGAGAAGCCAGACATAAAAGTTTCAAGGTCTCTCTTCTGTAGTCTCTGACCTCAAAATGTGCTGCTGTCATCGAAGATGCCACACAATATTTGTAATTGCAAGTACCATTTATAGGAATATTATTTTGCAACTAGAAACATTACACAAGAGGTTTCCACAAATACCTTCATACTACTCTGAGTTTCCCAGTCAAGTACTGGGCAATAATCCAACTGAATCATGTCACCTTAATAATAGTCTTCAATGTAGTGATGCCAAGGTCTTCATTGACAAGTATAACCTTAATGATATGCAAATTACTCTAGATGTAAGTGACAATATTGATATAGATATTGAAGTGTAAATCAGCTGGTACCAGTGAGAAGATACAAAAAAAAATTGTGGAGTATTTTGTCAAAGGTCCTTCACAGCAGTGAAATTTCTGAGCTGTATGAAAGCTTTACCACTACTCCTCCAAAGTTCCTCCATCACTGTTTTATAAAAAGAAAGTAGCACAAATCAAAGGTGCAAAGAGAAGCCGACAGGTAACCCCATGTGTGTACTTATGCAGTTTGATTTGATCAGTCAGTTATGTATCATACATTAAGTTTGCATTACTGTCACAAAAAGAGTAAAAAATTTATTGGGATATCCTTTCACTAGATTTTCATGTTCTAAACATATTTTAACTCTGTAAACTTTCAAAAATGATTTTCTCTGAATAACCTTATAAAAGGTCATGACTACGCATTGTTGGTATTTCCAGGGCAAAATCTGCTTCTGTGTAATACCAAGTGTACTCATAGGCTTGCACAAAGCATACCTGGAAAATTAAAAAATTGTCTCTAGTTTCCTGGATTGATAATTTCTTTTATACTGTTATAGCGCCTACCTACCAATAAATACTTATACGGCTACATATTTTACAAGAATTTTTTTAATTCATGCAGGTCACTTTCTTATATATTAACTTAAAGCAAACCACCCTAGATCCTAGTATCTTCAAATAAATTTATTTTAAGTATATAGCAACCAATCCAAAATAAGTAACTGAATTACCATATAGTTCAAACAATTTACTCATTTCAAGACTTCAATTTTGCAATTGTTGCTGGTGTTTGTCATCAACCTTACAACAATCCACTTTGGTTCTCTGACATTATGAAATGCAATAACTATTTGTCAATAAATTAAAAGAGATTCTGACACTCTGGACAACCTCAATGATGAAAGCAGAATATGGAGGTGTAGGGTTGCAAAAATTCCGTAGGTTGGGTTTTGTATTTTTAGCTATCAAGAAGACTTGCATCATGTTACAAAGCCCGCACAATTGAAAACATCGTCAGTAAAACAATACTGTTCCTTTCGTCTCAGTGTTTCCCTAACTAGCCCAAATTTCTAAGCACGTTGCTTTAAAAAATGTCTTGTAACTAATGGAAGCGAAACGGGCTTTTATCATATGTCTGGTGCAAACTAAAGAAGACAACCTTGGACAGTTTGCCTTCTCAATTCAATGGAAACTCTGTGATGTGACGCAGACTGACAACGTCAGAGAGAAAAATGATCCTAACAAACCCCCTGCAAATGAAATCATGTGATCAAATCCTCCAAGGTGATGACCACACTAGTAGAAATGCAAATGCATAATCTTCATTTCAACTACTTGTTAACATTTTAATGATAATATACCATAAGGAATATCTTCGTTCTACTAGAGGAAAATACTATCGTTCCTGTCACAATCAGGTACGGTCAAGTTTCGTCTAATGAAAATTGAATAGGTTAAAAATTTTCGGTTTTTGTCTTACTGTAAATTCTCTAACGTGCACTGAAAATGCGATCAGGTGGATACATAAGTGCGAGAAAGTTAAGCAACGGCCCTGTAAAATACAAGGTAACACAAGCAGTACTATTAGGATAAGCTTGTGCCCTTAGCCTGAAAATCATCTTTCCACGTACCTATTATCTGTAACCTTAGCAGCTGATAAAAGTTAGATTTTGAAATTCATAAGCACATAACGCCTTATTACCGCTATATGAACAGTTTGTTTAGGGGCAATTACTGTACAGACAATGGATCATGCATTTTCAGAGATCTTTTGTCTCCGCTATTGACAGGAACATGCTGATAATATGATGAAAGAGATGCTTCCCTACTGAAGTGTTCTCTGTAGATGCTAGTCTCTACTGTTTCACTCCAGGTGTCGAGGTGCTGACTAAGTCGGTGCAGCAATCAAATCTGCATCAGCTGCGTCATTGAATGTCATAAGAAGATGACACGAAATGCGAGCAACAAGCCACCAAGACGCTGACGATAGGAGTACAAATGCCAACCGTAGTAATCGGATTAGCCTATTACTGGCATCTAATTCCAGTTGCGTGATTGAAATTCCCGATTGTACTCCGTAACTAGTCGAGTTTATCATTTAACTATGTCCACAAAGACTGACAAAGAATTGGGATGTAAATATATCAAGAATAAAGGTCTGCACTGCAGTTTGGTATTTTGTATCTTTGGATGTCAACTCAACATACGAGTTGAAGCTCTGGCCAACTGAATCTCTCCAAGTAGTCTTGTGATGCACCTGGGCCTTGAGAGAGTTACAGAACTAACACCTAGGTATTTTGAAAATAAGCACCTACATTTAAATTAAAAGACAGGTCTAGAAATGATCGATCGTACCCAAGCAGTTGATGATCTCCATGCAGAAGGATACAAGAAGCTCTTCATCCACATCTGATGCCTCGGGCTCGATCGTTTCCCTGCCTTAACCACCAGCACCACAGAAGTAAGAACATGGATAAATATACATCCAATCACGCACATTTGAAGGCAAGCATTTTATCTATTTATCTGTATTTTAAAAAGGAATATTTCATTAGCTTTCAATCTTTGCTCCTTAAGCAAACAAGGAGATCGACGGCGGCCGGACCGTGTTTACAAACAAATGTAATCGATTTACTTACCGTGCCAAATACTTGCTTGAGCGTCATAAAAAGCAGCTATAGATAATATTGCAGCATCCCAGAAATTGGTACTGTAAGCATCATAGATCTGTCGACGCCTGTGTTTGTATATATGTAAGAATATAACAGTTCCATATAAAAATACCAATATGATCAATGGCAATAGAAATGCCAGAAAAATCGGTGATAAAATGAGCAGATGCCATTCACTCCAAAAATCAAATACTATCTGACATACGGATGAGAAATGACGGCAAAACGTTATCAATAACATCACAGTCCAGGAAAAATAAGGTATCTCTGCACTTTCATTTAACCCAAATTTGTCACTGAAACACTGTTTTGCTTTGCTCAAGTATCATAGGTGCAAAATGATGGCTGAAAGGAAATGCAGTAAACATCGGGTTCAGACCTTTTCCGTTTCCGCCATTGAGGTTCCCCGAAAGAAATTTGACCTCCAGCTTTACAAGGTAGAGGTTGAGAGGTGGAGTCAACGGCTACACAACAAGGGTGATAGCGACGGTTCTCACCCTAGGACTCGCTAATAGGTTTCTAAGGTACACGCAGATAAAAAATGTGATGACTACAGAAAGACAGTGCATGTCCTGTTCTTGTGGGAAGAGCGTCACATAGTGTAACTGGTTTTAATTAGAGAGAAATATGCACTGACTTATGAGCAGGGAAGGCTGGGAGAAGTTATAATAGGTATTTAAAAGTTTTGCTCACTTTGCAAGTGTTTTTATGAATTACTGGAGACGTGACCTCTATATTTTTAGAACTACTCGATTTTCACCCACCCCCCTTTTCCCCCCAGAGGAACGGCACGTTTAATGCATCATTCAGAGGGTACACGGTTTAAAAAACCAGTTGAGAAGCACTGCACTGAAGACAGTACAACATGTCCTTTAAAACTGCAGGCTCTATGATTTCTCACGGATATTTGTGTTCGATACTTATTGAGGTACCTGAATCCGAAACAATAACAAATCTGTTATTCAAGGCCTGCAAACAGCTCCACTTTTCTTGTTCTGCGAGATACTGAATAACTTTTTCAAAGTATTGCTTTTTAAAAATACGAATCCAGCACTTAAAAAAATTATTAAAGCGTCGAAAATTTGAGTTCTGTTGTAGTAACACAATATCCAAACAAAAGAGATACCAATTTTCTCCCTCTTATTAGTAAGGGACCGTAGCTTAGTTGTAAACCTTCGGGAATTTATAACAATAACATAGATGTCTTCCTTCAGTCATTACACTATCATCTTTCGGATAAAAGCTCTTTAAAACAAAATAGTTTGACTTCTCTAGTTCATGGCAAGTTGCCAGCAGCAGTACCACTTACCTTACTGAGCAAGGAAATTTTCCCTTGCCGCTTGCCAAGAGGTGCACAGGGGAAAGGTGATCTTAAGGAAAGCATTTTAAAGTGATAATTTTTAGATTTCATATCATAAAAGTTCCTATCTTTGTGTGTCGTACATCAGAGAATCTAAACCACAGTTGATAATCTCCGGCTAGATGCTACGATGGATTTCAACTCGCTAAGACTGTTTCAGAAGACTCGAACATGTAGATCACATAGATAACATGTAGGCAACACAGATATTATTTCAATAAGGCAGATTGGGTAGATACAACAATGTCAACTTTCCCCTATAGTAAAGTTTTAAATTAATGTTCAAACGTGTTGGTTACTAAATATATATTATAGATCATATGTTTTTCGACGCAAGAATTGACCTGGGCTTACCAGAAAACACCGCTTAAATAGTTTGGATCTATCTTCTCTTACAAAAAATCTAGAAGAAATTTGTCTCCTTCCATCAATTTATAATGTCAATATAGTAGGCCTAGTAAAATCAGAGAAATGGTTAGCGTGACTTCAACGTTTGGGAGTCCTATTTGATGAAGATATCTATTAAGGGCCTAAATCTATGCTATAAACTTAAAAAATGCATTTTATGTCACTTTTTCATTCACTTAGCCTTGAATTATCCTAACATATAGCCCCAATATCAATTCAGTCTTACTGTTTCTGTACGGAGTGCAAGATACGAGAGGTAACTAACGCCAGTACCTATATCGAGGCTATTGATACAAAAAGCGCTATGTACATGACTGCTACCAGCATGATGGCTCCGCAGTACATCTAAAATTACAGGACACTTCGTGCTGTTCAATAAAGAGAAGATTTTTGAAATGGAATTTTTTTCAAGAGAGTCTACATTTCAAGAACGATTATACCCTTTCGTTTGGCTTCAGAACAATCACTTAACCATACGAAGCTTTGTTATCATAATTGAAAAACGAAAAGAAGCTTTGGATGGTCATAAATGTGTTATTGGTGTATTAACAGATATTTAAAGGCATTTGGTGCACTTCATTCTAGATTTTGTTTAACCAAGATCCACCACGATGATATGAGAAGGACAGACAATGACCGGTTCAAATTTTGTCTCAGCAACTGTAATCCATACCAGCAGTAAATGGTCTTTAGTCGCCATAACTTCCAATAGATCTTGGAGTGCTTCAAGGATCTATTCTTGGTCTATTTGCTTGATCTGCATTTCTGTTTCAGAAAATCACATACTTTTCATTTTGCTGATGATGCAAACTCGCTGCATATGTTACAAAAATAATTTCACAAGGTTATATATACAGATGGCTATTAGCAAAATCTCGCTTAACACAATTAAGAGATAACATTGTTCTCCTACTTCTATACTCATTATCCCCAAAATACTAATACTCAAATAAATGAGGAACACCTTAAAAGACCAAATCAAGTATTGTGTAAATACTTGGGTGTGAACATTGATAACGAAATAGAATGGGACTATAATATTAAGTTACTTGATACCAAACTGAAAAGAGCAAGTAAAATTACATCTCCAAAAAGAAACCTCGGTGGGCTTGACATGGGCTTGACATATTGTATCTCATATCATTTATCGGACACATGTATGGGAACAAGCTATGAAGGGTAAAAACAAAACAATGATATTACAGCAAGCTCCCAATTCAACATATTACATTCAAATTCTTTGTTTAATAACCTCAGGATTCTCAAATATATCATTAACCAGCTCGCCCTTTCAAACTTGTGAGATCTTTTACCCAGGTACACAGGTATCAAACCAGAGGAGTTACAATTGGAATACTGTAACCCCCTATTGTCCATAGAGGATTTGAGTACAGTTCTCTACGCTAAGCTATCTAACGATATCATCGGTAAAGTGAAAAATTCTCAAGATCCGTATACCCGAACATGTCCTTGGGAGTGAGCACATTTATGAGGGCGGGCTCCAGTTACCTTCCCTCACCGATAACCTTTATGTTGGGTTAGGCGGTATTCGAAACAACGATTTATGGCGTGTGAGTCCAACGCTTTAACATATGGGCCATGGCGGCTTATCATCAGTTGAATTAAAAACACATCAGTTGCTTTAATAGTATCCAAATATAAACATTGTAAAAGCCAGCCTTATCTTCTCACTCTACTACTTGATGTGACTTGTCTTCAAGCGCTATCCGATACTATAGATGCTGTTCTGATTAGAATAGCTCTGGATTTTTCTGTCTTTAGATTGCGTCATTCCTCCTACTTATTATCTTGACAGTTTTGTATCTAATGTCAATCTCCATCTCATTGGAAATCTTTAATTTCTTTTCGTCAGTAATAACATCTATTTTTCTGCTTACTTTTCATTTCTAATTCTTTCAAAACTCACTCAATACCTTGAAGTGGCAGCCCAGCCTTGTCTTGAGCGCAGGATTTAGGGGGAAAAATTTATCAACTCTTAAAGATAGTATACCTTGAGCTTTCACTGGGATATCTTTCTTCCAAGGTGTCACTGCAGTGAGTCCACAGTGAAGTATTTATAGCGTATCAGCTCCCTGTGGGTATTAAGTAGTTCTTTTTCGATTATTGAAGTTGAGTAGCTTCAGTGTGTGAATGGCTGATGTAACGATAGAAGGCCGAATAGGTAAGTAAGATTTTGTATATCTTGATCGACCGTGTTATTTGTGATTACTTATTCATTAGATAGCGTTATGTACTATTCGTATTCTGTATTTGCTTACAGATAATTATCTTGGGAAGAAGCGTACTTTAATTCTTGACGTATGCCGAAATTGCGAGTGCTCTTTTGGAGTTGTATGTTCTTCTCTCTGTGAATCAATTTTCGATTTGGATACGGAAACTCCTTACGGAAAGCGAGTGCTCCCTGTAAGACAGCCACATTAGCTTTGATTGGGATTTCTTCCTTCAAAGGTAATTGCTTATCTAACACTCTTTCAAGATAGTGGACCCAAAGTGTGGATTTTTCCTAAATGGGTTATATTCTGTCGCCATGATATGTATCCAACTGTATGTTTATATTACAAGATATTCATAATATTGATAGATGATCAGAAGAGAATGATTCAATATGTGTGTGTATACATAGTCTCTGGCTCTATCTTCATGGTAATTTAAATTTGTTTTCAAGGCTAATTCTGATAACATCATTACAAAAGGTTTGGGAAAAAATGCATGGTAATGAAACATGTTCAGTCTAGAAAAAGACTTACCACTGGTGCAAGACATTCTGAAAACATTCTGAAAACATGATACTTTACGAAAATGTACAAAGGCAAATGTGTTGATAACATAGAAAAATCGCAGGGAATTTCGGGAGAAAAAACCCAAGGAAATCCATTTAATCTGTTTAAAGACGGGGTAAATGGTTTAGGAAGAACTGTGTGTTAGGACAGCTGATATTTTACCTAACAATTAACCTTAAGACAATTAAGACTATATTAATCTATTATTTTCCTGTCTTATGGAAGAAAACGTTGATTTTGCTTCTTGTTATCTATTCGATCTATTCGTTACCAGGACCGACAAAACACGGGGGCTCAAACATTGTGCATGTAAGATAGTTACATCTTACCATTACTTGACAAGTGTGTCGTGCGCGAGGAAGCACACAAATTAAGGATCTTGGAAGATTTAGAATATCAATCACATGATCTATTATCAAACAATCTACACTGACTACACAGCAATTCTCCCTAACAATACTACATTCAATACTATACTATATGCAAGTATTTCACAGGGAGCTGATACGTTTACATGACAATACGAAATAAGGCATGATTACGACAAAAAGAAATTTGGCTCCCCTTCTCTAAAACCATTTCAACGGCCCCGTTTATGCACTCATGTCACCTCTAATGATCCATAGTCGTTTAACTACAAACCTCATCAGCATTTTTGATGTCTATATCCTCTATTTAAAAGGTGATTTCTAATAAACGAAGAAGAAAAAAGGATACAGAACGGCTTCCAATGCTGTAACAGAGACAGGATCCATGAAGACCAGGGCACAGAACTTAACCCAACACCTGTTTAATACGGCCCTGTCTAACTGTATCCTTGCTTCATGTCGGAACAATTTTGACACATTTTCATATATTTTTGCTTTTTTTCGATTTCCGCTACAACAACTTTCCAGAAAGCCCAATTATTTTAGGAGTGATATCCTTACATCCAAACAGTCATGTTCTAATTTTTTCAGTGTAAAGAGCTGGGGCCTTTGATTTTGGGGATCTCAGGGCATAGTGACGTCATATATTTCTTGAAAAATCCATAAATATAATTAAATGCATTCGAAGCAATGGGCCTAGAAAATAGGACGTATCGTAGCCCTGTTGTTTATAATCTACAAGATTAAGTAGAGCTACAGAATGTAAACATTAAGACATTTCGAGAAAGATCATGAAGCGGCCTCTGTTTAATATCACTTGCAAGTGAGTCCGTGACATTTGATATTATGGTATTTGTTAAAAAACGATAGAGGGATTAATCCACTAAGAGGAGCACACCAAAAAACTTGGCGCCAACGCTATTGTGACTTGTTGCTCTACTAACTGATGTAGGACGACTCCCATAGTTCCATACTTAATTTTCTCTTATCACACATTAAACTCCCAATCCTCCACCTGTAAACATCGGTGTCCAACTCAATGAGATTGTTGAGACAGGCTTCTCTGTGCTTAAGTCATAATAAGATAGTGTACAAACAGAAACACATGTGAAAACGTTGTTGATGGATAAAATTTGCGGTGGTCAAGCATGGCAATAGATAGTACCCTTTACCTTCAAAAAGAGATACCAGAAACGTTTAGATGCAAGTGCCCTGAAAACTCATTCAAAATGGACACAAGTCTTAATGTAATGGAACTGAAGACTGCTATGGCTGACAGAGCAGTGTGGCGTGCTATCATCGCTTGACCAGACAGATGACTGTTCGCCATACGTCAAGTAAGTCAGCCCTCAAAACAAATATAAAAGCAATGTACGTAGATGATTGTTTATCTCTCGAAACTGCCCTTGGTTTCCGAAAGGTGATGTTTCACCTGCGCCTGTAGCCTTTGTTTGGTGATGTGCCTATTTGTTTGTTACCACTTATGCTCGACACGTAAGGAGCATAATTCGGCTGACTTACAGAGCTAGTGAACTCGTGAAAAAGGGACCAGAGTCCAACACACTGCACAAAAGAGATGAACTGTTAGATGCAGAAATACTTGACACACTCGGTTTCACTGGACCTGATAAAATCTCCGTTTCATCGACCAATACAGATTTTGTTGACAAAGAGAATTGAGTGTCCCATCTCTCATTCAACCCACAGCGATACAGAAATTTATAGAGGATGAATTCATTACTGTAGAGCTTGGAATAATATATTTTGATACAATAAGAGGATCATGTCTTCCAATGTGGTTCAAAAACTGATTTGTTGACAATAGTTACTTTGGATAGATGCTGATGTCGACCATAGACTTCTAGAGTAGAGTAGCGACTGTTAAGAATGGATGGTAGATGACTTTTAGATGTCAATAAGCCACAGTAAGTATCGAACAGGTAATTCATACCACTTCACGAAGACCTAACAAAGATTCAAAGCAAAGTAGCAAATCAGTAACGATTTGAACGCGTTTTGCCATCCAGTCTCAATAATAGCTATTAGAGCCTTACTGTGTCTATTTTCTTCGCGAACTTCCGTGTTTTACTTATTCGATTAAAATTATCATCGCCAGTGTTGCTTTCTTCTCATAAGATCTCTGGTAGATGTCGGGTGTTGATAGGGGTACATAAATGAAGCTATGGCATATCCAAACTTTGTTCGTCTACCGTTTACTGTAAACTCTCTGCATTTTAGAGGCTTGTCACGGCAGACCTCACATCAGATGCTCGTTTGAATTTCCATAATAGTCTTTTCACGATTATCAGGCTTCGTGGTAGAGGGAAGGATGATAGGATAAGATCTGTTTCCGGTTCTGTTTCCATTCATACCTTTTTCATGCTTTCCTGAGTATTCAGATACGTCTCCCGAACGTAACAAAAGTTGAGTTGCACTTTCATTTCGATAATATAAACCCTCCTCTTCGATGTCTTTCTATTGATAAATTTCTTCTATATTTCCTTCCAAATTTTGATAGACTAATGTCAATACAAAATTTTTACAGTAATTGTTAAGGTCTTCAAAGTTCCTCTTGCAAATAACCAAAGAGATTTGAGAGAATCATTGTGTCATCTGCTCCACGGATGACCGATTAGGCAATCTGACGAGGTGGTCTTGCAGTTTTTGGACGTATGTTCATTGTCATCTGAAATCCTTTCTTAATATTTGACCCAGACACTGACCTTGACCTTAATGGAACTATTCCTCCTATTTAGAGTTGAAATTTAAAGACCTCGAAAGAAAGTACTCTCATTGGCAGTTTCAAATCCTCGATTCTGGGGCATATTCCAATCCCTCGTAATTCCAATTCAGTTTCATAATCAAAGATATTAAGTCAAATGACGCCCATGAATCCAGAAAATCGCATGATCGCTCACAATTGACCAGTTTTTCTCCACTACACGGCTATACCGCTCAGTTTGGTAAGCATAGAGTGGGCTTGCTTGTTAGATATATCTTATCTAAATGACTTACACCTTGTGATTGGGTGAAATACTCATTAGAATTGAGCTCTTAAGCCAGATCTTTACTCTACATAAAACAATTTGCAGCATGCCTTACAGATTACCAGTTATGAGCAAATATGCCTAAATAAAGGGTAACTTTAAAGCTACTGAAATGTTCCCAATTGCATAAGTCGACAAACTGATAAACGTTGATGTTCTAAACAAGATCCATCAAGAGACAGCTGTTCCTATTAATTCTGGATTGGCAGCAAAATTTTACTTGCCAGAGTATTCAAAAGGCGCAGCTAGAAGATATTTGCTTGGCCGGAAGTATGTTCGATGAAAAAGCGAAAGGCGGACAGGGGAAAAATCACGTTTACAAATTTAAAAGGATATCTTGATGCAGACAATATCAACCAACCCACTGAAGATATGGGACGGCGTATAAGACAGACCATTATGGGTTCACCTGGGCCCGATTTGTGCATGGCACTTACGACTACGACCCAGTTACCGGCAAATCCAACGTTTTGCAATTCAGAAAGACATTCACAAGAAAGAACTTTGCGAAGGAGCGGTTTATCGGCTTGTTTTAACTCGATACTTTCAACTTGTTGAGTATCTATTTTTGGAATCTTTGTGTAATCTATACCTTGACAGTGTTGATTGTTTGCTCATTTTAGCCTTACGGATACAAAAATGAAGTTACGACAAGACACGAAGCTTCACTACTTGCGAGTTTCACCATATTTGTGATCTTACGTTAAAGATTGATTACACCAGACTCAGTTCTTGCTATTCCTCGCTAGGAAATAATTTCAGTGGAAACATGGTGAGCAGCTGTGCTCTGGATTTCAAGACCTACCGATCTCCCTGCATGCCTATCAATCTTTCTATTTATCTATCTATCCACAGATCTTTACATGTACTATATTATATTCATATATATATATATATATGTATATATATATACTATATCTACATATATATTTTATATACTTATAAATTTTATGTATATAATACGTATACATCATGGAAATTGAAATGGAAGGAGATCCCTCAAAATTTGGATGTAATGAAGGATATAAAAAATAGATAATACTGGTATGTTGATGACATTACCAGTTTACCGTCTCATGACGATTTTCAAGTTATCTGAAGTGGAGATCTATATATCTACATAAATCTACCAACAACTACTACGAATTCTGTTGTTAGCATGCAATCGAATGACATACTAGTGTAAGTGCAGCACACTGTATCAGATCAATTAAGTTGAAGAATTAAACGAAATAAAGCTCAGCTCTATGCGCAAATGGGTATGTGCGCCTGTTATCTCACAGCTAGGTTTAATACCTATGATATGTATTGGAAGAAAGTTCACATGGGAGCACAGTCAGTGATATTTAAGGAAGAAGGAAAAGGACAACAACATCATACGTTTCTGATATCTATTGTGTCGCATACTGTAAAGAGCCCGAATACAATGAATTGTCGATATTTAAAACTGTACATCTTTTCTAATGGCCAATGGTATTCTTGTTAATATTTTATGGTTAAAATTGCCACATCTTGTGTACACGAGCCGTACGGCATGTATTTCACTTCATATGTACAAACTTTTGACAATCAACTAGGGGCATAAACAATACAATATACCTTGCACGACATGAAGAATCCCGCTAGAAAGTCTTCAAATATTTGCGGGTAAGAGCCGCATAAGATAAAGTACGTCCGTCTAGTCTCGAGTTTCAATCACCGTGATACCCGATCTATGGAGAGCCATCCCAACATTTCTATCGCTGTTTATAACCTTGCTAAAAATACTTGTGTATCCTTGGAAAGCACTCTAATAAAAGTATCTCGGTGGTACTCATGCATTGGAGTACCGAGTAAGATGGGCTTCAGACAGCGTTTCCCAATGTCAGAAAGTATTTTATCCCCATCATGATACAAAAAGTTGAAAGTACCCCCCCCCCCCCCCCCCCCCCCCCGGGGGAGAAAAAAGCTTTTTTACCCCCACCAACCTTCTTTTGTTTTTGCTTTTCCCCCTCT
>JAAAKL020003482.1:0-23060 GCA_010016065.2 Carybdea cf. marsupialis auct. non (Linnaeus, 1758)
TTTCTTTAAAGAGTTTATTGAAGTGTGTAAGAGGAGATCTCTTTATGCAAGTTTTTCTCTGTCTTTGCTTCCAAGTGTAAACAGTCCTTACTATTTATTTCTAGTCCTTGCTCCCAAATGCCTTTCTAAAGGGGGCAGACTTTGCCATAGACCTCAGTCTTTGTGGGATGTGCATCCTATGGTTGGCTCCTTGCTAACTTTAGAATAAGAGTATAGGTGCTTTTTGAAGCAATGGCTGCCCATATTAAGCTCTTTGAAACAAGTGGAAACTTTGAACAATACCCATGGACTGAAGGCATTGCCTCCTGTCACTTTAAAGCACAATAGTGCAAAGTGAGTTTATTAAGTGATTACCAAATCAAGCATGAAGTAAGGGTGCTGTTGTAAACAGAGAAAAAGCTGAGATGCACTATTGAAAAAATATTTTCTGAGGGTGTTAACACTGACCACCATGTTCACATTTCATATGGACACAGTTTTGTTTTATTTGGGAGGCATGACCTCACACCAATTATACATGAATGGTGGTCTAAATAGTGGATTAAAAAAATATAGTCTTAACATAATACTACACAATAGCTGAGAGGACAAATAGGGCAAAATAAGTTAGGGCAAAGGAGAGACAAATTGAACATAGACAGACATTTACTTTTAGGTAGAAGTGCATAATTAGCCCAGGAAGGATGTAAGTCAATGGTACTATTGCATAAAGCCATGGTGTGAGGCTTTGGTTATTTTCAGAGGTAGCCATATACCCTCCCCCCATCCTCCAAGAAGTTATCTTTATAAAATGAAGTGCATGGGTGCTTTCTCTAGCAGAAGTATTAGCAACATCAGCATCAGGGATGTTTTAAAGATGGCAAAAATGAATTGTTTTCCCACCACCTAATCAAGCATCCAGATCTGTTGTACTTGGATAATGTATGTATGACAGCTTCACCTAGAGCTGTGCATTTCAGAATCTTAAAATTGATGATGTTATCATTCTTTCCCAATAAAGCCCTTTCTATAGTGCCTAAGGTGACTTGTGATGCATTACATCAGAGGGTCCAGCAATCTTTATTTGCCCCAAGGCACTACACCCTTTAAAACCTGTCACTGCATGATCAAGCTTGTTTTCATACTATTTAATTAGCATCCATGTTAGATAATTTATGCAAGTATTGTATTGACTGAAACACCGCAGAAGTTTCTCTTTAAGGCATCTTAGAGATTAGACACCCAAATATCATCTGACAATGTGATTGCACTTCATGCTTTGCCAAGAACTGTGTTTTTAAATTATCCTAAATAGAGGTTATTTCAGTTCCACAAATATGTGAAGTGGTTGATTTCCTTCAGCTTGTGTCTGCTTAGAGTAGTGGCAGTTTCTGTTTCATAGGGTAATTCAGTCTTCTTCTCTGCCCTGACTTAAAATCAACAGAAGCCACTGTTTGCTCTAGTTACCACAGGTAAATCTCTTCAGTGCCTTCACACCTGGAGAGTAAACCTGAGACAATTTTTAGTATCCATTGTTTAGTAGTAAATTATCTTTCTGCAATACTCTATTGATATACTAAGATTTGGTGTCGCTATGAGGAGATCAGAACTTTGTTGCAGTGGTCCCATATACCTTCATAATTTTTGACAGGATTTCTCTGGGAATGTTGTAGGTGTTCAATATCCTGGCCATTTTCAGGTAGTCATCTAAAGAAAAGGCCTGGGGAAAAACAAGGAAGAACATCATCTGTGCACAAATTTTTGGCTGTAGCACCCTTAGTACTTCTTCTCACTGATATTATTTGGCCTATTGTAAAACTGTTTATTCTGGGCTCATTTTATTCTTTAAGAATTTCCTTCACTTGTATTTGTATTTAGATTTGGATTTTAGCTATCAGTTTTTATCAAAAACCAATATCTTGCCATTTGACAGGTAATGAAGAGAGCCCATATGCCAAGTTTGCACCACCCATAAATGACACAGATAAAGACCATACACTAATCAGGAGTCCAATTAAAAAGAGAGATGACCCTCTGAAAGGAAGCCTTGTAGGGTTGCGTGATGGAGTACCTGGAACTTATAGTGGCTTTGAGCGTGTCTTAAGGAAAGATGTTCCAAGTAAAGGTAATTTTATCAGATGTGCTCTTGTGCTATTATTTCCAAGGTACCTTAGGACTGAAGTGTTTATTAGCATATAATATTTTTGATATTTAATATTTTATTGTTTCTTACAAGCATTGTTCATCGAGGTTTTGTATATATTTGTATGTGCAGATTGTCACATGCATTTGATATGTGCATCCTGCCTGACGACCCTAAAAACGTGAAAATCAGAGCTGCAAATCGAGAGATGATTGATAGATTATTAGGGTACCAAGTCTTAAATTCCCCTCTGAATACCATAGTATACCTTACTTTCCCCATTGTTCTTTACTGACACCTCTGCCTGGACAGTTATCTCTAACCCTGCTATTGTACCCAGCTGTTGACTTAGTACTCTGCTTTTGTTTTAAAATTTTATTGTTTAGGACCTAGTGCTGTAATCACTGTTAGTCATTTAGGAACCCAGTTTATTCTACGGAGACTGAATTATCCATTTCCATCTGGGATCTCAAATCTAAATGAAAATAGTTTGAAATTAGGTGGTCTATTGTGAAACAAGTCCCAAAATACCATGGAGGTGGTGCCAGATGCCATTTGTGTATTGAAGAGAAGTTTTGTCTTATCGAAGTTGATAAAGCAACATTTTGAACAGTAGCTGGGGATTGCTGTCAAAGTGCTGCCATGGGAACCTTTTTGAGTAGGATATGTGACTGAATCAATAGAGTTTGTAACAGAGATCAGTTGCCTGAACAAGTTTTAGCCATCTTGAGTACCCACTCCAAAGATACAGCCATTTGAAGCTCTAGAGATGCACTTTTTATCAACTACCAATATTCTCATTACTTCCCTTTTGTTTAAACCCATTGGTTAAAATGATTCTCTGTTTTGGTTTCATTGCCAGAAGGATTCTCTCCAGTAGAGAACAGTCTCTGTTTTGGCTTCATCCATAAGTTAAAACTCCAATTGGTCATACCAGGGATGGTCACATGCCACAAAATGTTCAAAAAACCTGCTTTGTGGGACATATTTCTGGCCTCCCAGAGTTTTTGTCATTTCATTTTGGTATTGTGATTTGTGATTGTTAAATCTCACACAAAAAGTGGTAATGGTACTGCACACACTTCGGAGGTTACAATCTGTGGGTTGCAATAGGTACACAACCCACTTTGAGCTGCAATGTAGTCGACTGCAGGGTAATGTATATATGTGTTTGTATTTACTATACAAAAGGGTTAAAGCCTCTGTGATGTTATTGCATACAGTACATTTCTTACTTTTACAGCATGGAGTGCAACAGTTCTCCATGCTACATTGAGGTTTTCTAAGTTTGACACTAACCAATCTTTATTTCAAGATTTAGCCCTTCTATGTGCAGCTAGTGTATATCAAGATTGAACTTGGAGTCATCAATTACTGTTAGCACTGCTGATGATATTTATTGCAGTTATTGATAAAAGATGAAATTGCTAATAAAGGCATGCTTGCAGTAGGACATATCAGCCGGCAATGTACCTACTATGCTTTCACATGGTAAAATACAAGAACAACCTAAGTACAATCAGGGTGCCAGGAATTGCGGTATTAGCTTTTAGCAGTATTTCTGAAGAACTAACAGGAAGTCAAGTAAAGTAGAGAGGTAGGCTGCATGGCTCCACCAGTGCTCTTGTATTTGCTGCACAAATAATGTCAAAAGTAACAGCTAAGAAAACTAAGCTTGTCTGTGAAGCATTGGGTCAGCAAGTTTTATAAATAGAGGAGAATGGGTCATCTTGAAAACTTTACTTACGCTTGCTTCCACTTAACTACAATGAGATCCTCAAATGAATACATTTGCCCATCATTACCAAGATATAAAAGCCTTGATGAACATTTTCCTCTCATTCAACCTTATGGCTATATAGATACAAGAAGCCCCCCTCACCCAACAAATACCAGCTTTTTTGCTTAAACATTGCCATCTTTAGCAGTTGCTTTGCTATACTCGCTGCCATGAACACATTATAGTATGAAAGCAGACAATGATATCTTGCAGCACTCTCATAGAGTCTTAAGCTTGTGGAGTACAGCAGTGTGCAGCTTCACCTGCAAACACAATCTTGATCCTAGATTGGTTGTTGCTTGCTATCATTGTATTTTTACAATATGCAGCAAAATGTTTGAATTGTCATAGGCATTTACTCTTTTTAGTGTGGTTTTTTCATGGACATTGAACATCCAGAGCATGTGAAACGTGATAGAGATAAAGACAAATCTTAGAAGTTTCAGAATCATAAAACAGTTACTGCTAGCAAATTACATATTTTAGATCCTGTTAAAGGCTGCTTTGTTAGTTTATGCATTTTAAAGTTGCAAATAGATTTTTTTCCAATTTTTGTGCAATTTGTGCAATTTTTGTGTTGGTGGGGTTTTTTTTGAAACATGTGAGTGGTATACCTATGCAGTTTACTTCTTTTCCATGAGCTTAAGTGATCTATTTGTGCATTCAACTCTAGGTACAGAACATCATCAGGAGAAGCGATGTTTGGTTTTGGCCCCTCTCTACTACTGTTTGTATGAAGTAGCATCCCCCCTTTAAATGGTGCCCCTCACTGGTTTATGCATTTCCAATGAGCACATACACTTAAATTTACAGACCATTTATAGTTATATCTCTCAAGCCAGATGCAGAAACTAGATGCATTGACCTCTTCACAACACACTTTCTTTTCGTAGCAGTGAACAAAAGATTGTTTGCTATACTCCAACAAAACCTCCTATTCCACCTTCTGTTGGCTGACAATAGGCTGACCATTCCATAGTTGGCACAAAGCTTCACCAAAATTTGGTATTTCTAATCTTTTAGTAACCAAGCATAATCTATATTACTTCCCCAGCACACATTCAATTCTATCATATTCACAATTTCACTATCTTCATCCAATAAGAGATGAACTGACAACCTTCACTACCCTTCCCATTTTGGATCATCAATCATACTAAGAGTGTTTTGCATTACTGTATGACCATCACAAAATCTGACATTTCTTCTTTTCTTGATCCGTGGTCTTTTGCCAACATTGATCATTGTCACCTTTTACATCATTGCCATGTGTATCATATTTAATACCAAGAGGGCAATTTGATAAAGTGTACCTCCATGTTCCCAGCTTATCACATTGACATTGATTGTTGTCTCCTACTGACCATCTTTCCATATTTCCATGTACAGGAAGCACACCATAAAACAGACCATATTAACAAGCAGGTTCCTATCTGGTACCAATTCCATAGTTCACTCCATCAAATCTTCAATTCAATGACTTTTTGGTCAAAGAAACATCCTGCTCCCAATGAGAAGCTGACTTCCTTCCAGAATCCTTACTGGCCTTTCCCAGAGCTCCTCTCCTTTCTAATGCTGTCATTTTTGCAGGTGCTTTGAATTTCTTTTAATTCCTTCTGAATCAGTTTGAGGTACTCCTATGATGTTGCTGTGCCGTAAACTCTTGATTGGAAATCACTTGCTTCCTCAGCTTTCCATTTATAACTGGTCTTAGTATCAGGCAATGACAATTGGATCGTTTCATCATTGAGCTAGTGGAGCAGCATGATTTGTGTGTCAGTATAGCACTTGTGGATGTCAATAATCCTCAGGATCAGGAGATAGAGTGGTCCATTGTTCCACTGGTTGTTCAGAAACAGTCAGCATGATATCACCAGTAATGCTAAATTTCTGCTCCCTTTTTGTACCTTTAATGAAGGTGACTTCTGTACCTTAAACCACATTCTTGCTCTTTTGATGACCTATTAACAAACTAAGGGCATCTTTTCTTTGAACATCTCTAACTAGATCTTGCTCAGATGAACAGCATCAAGTTTCCCAAATTAATCTTGAAATACAAAGCCTATTCCTAAGTTTTGTTAAAAATTCATAAGGAAATTTTGTTAAAGAGATAGCAAGAAATTTAGTTTTAAGTACAGTGAATTAAATGCATCAAATATGATAACTTTCTCTATGCTTTTGAGCTTTGATTATGTTTCCGTTAAATTTTTCACAAATATCTCAAACTTATTACCTTAATGCAGATGTTTTTATTTTGTACGAATGGCACCGTATGGATCAATTAGATGATAAATATCTGTGTATCTACTTACTTTGCAGATTATGAAAACTCTAATAGATCAAGGTCAAAGAGTTCACCAACTTCAGAGTCTGATAACTCAGTTGAAGCATTATCCCCAGTGCGGCCACCACGAAAAAATAGGCAAAAAAGTGTATCAGACAAAAGCATATCCGATGGAGACTATGATGTACTGTGGCAGCACCTTGAGGAAGAAAAAAAGAAAAAACTTGTCAAAAGAAATAACCATGGTAGTGTATATTCAGTCTTGAATGATAAGCAGGATCCAATTTACGATGTTGTGGAGAAGGATGACGGTACCGTAGTTATTGAAACATCAGAAGGAAAGGATGGTGGTTGGATGGAGACAGGTGTCAGAGTTTGTGAGAATTCAGCACGTAAGTTGTACATCATAGTTTTTCAGGCAAGCTTAAGGCACTACTGATATTTTATGGGTCAAAGTTTGCACTCGTAGAAGTAAATGGTATTGGAAAGCTCTCATATTGTTTAGAATTTTTCAATGTAAATGCAAAAAGAAGGATAATACTTCTATTTTACCTACCAATAATTTGTATCTTTTTTTGCGGGTCTTGAGAATGTTTTAGTCATGTGTACTGTACATACAATACAGTTAATTATATAGTTCTAGTCTGTGAACCGTTTTAACCAGTTCTTATGTATTTCACTTTGATACGCATGATCTATTGGAGATTGATGTTGTGCCTAGTGCCTTCTTACAAACATTCTACATGTATGTACATGGTCTATTTCAACATATTTGACATTAAACGTAGCCTCCTATCCCGACAATCCTTGACCTGAAACCTGAAATTTGTGTTAACTGGTTATGCAGCAGAGAAATTTAAAACCCTGTAATTCCAAAGAATTTATTAATTAAACTTAATAAATATGCAGCTTATTCGATTGAGTTCAGTTTGATGGTGCAATGTTAAGAGCGGTTAAAAGAGTTAATATGTGCTCTTTCTGTGAGTTGACAAACTTGTGTGCAGCTGTGTGAACGTCTATGCAGGTCGTGTATTACACAAAGGTACTGGATGGAATAGTGGAGGATTTAAAGAAATGCCAAGTCCACCGTCCAGCGATCAGCCAGCGTTTCCTTAAAACCGGACATGTACCAAACGTTACCACCCCTTTAGAATGTTTTAGATATTTTAATTCTTCTTTGCGGACGATTTCGTGTAAAACCGTAAAACCGTGTAAAAGAGATCAAAACTGCACTGCTGGCAGCCGACATGTTTGCCTCGTATTGAATTTTCAGCATCAACAACTGGACTTCCTTGTTCCTTATGACATCAGAGTTTTTCCTTATGACGTCAAAAATGCCTCGTTCTGGAAACGTTTCGTTATAGAATCACGTCTAGTTACCGAAAACTGTGCGTAAGACCAAATCTAACGCGGCGGTTTGATTCCTTAGAACAAAGTGAACAAAAAATAAAATAATATCTGACCACTGGAGGTACATTGTAAGTGCATCGTTATATGCTTTTCTCTCTTACAGCTTATATTTGGCTCATTCTGTTGTTAGTAACGTATGATTTATAAAGACCATTTATACATTTATTTATACATAATTGCATTTCTTTTAAGGTGGGTCACCGGCACGTCCTCAGAGTACAGTAGTACTGCCACTGCTGTCAAGTGATGACCTTGATTCAGACTCCGATTCCTGGGCCACTGAGTTTGATGAGACCGAAAGTAATGAAGAGGATGTGGATGACAGCACTGTGTATGAGGTTATAGGAGAACAATCGGGCGCTCCAACGCGAGCACCCATGGTAAGAATTTTAGTGATGACCACTGTTGATAAGCACTTATGCTAATTTTCCTGCCCTTAGAAGGATACAATAGGAAGCTGACTTTGTCTCGTTAATTATCTGTCCCACTTATGTTTTATTTTCTTCATATTTTTCCAGATTTTACCCCTTTTCCTTATATCCCTCGTCGGTGTTCTCATCTTCTCTTCATCCTTCCCCTCTTCTGTTGTTCTTTTTTCCTTTTATTTCACTGTGAAAGGATACACCAAGACTAACGCTGTTTCTTTTAACACTTACTTGTTTGTATAGTTTTGTAACATGTAACATGTCCTAACTTGAAAATGTGAGATAAGAACATTACGAAAAGCTTATTGTTAACGAGGTTACATCTTGCCGTACGGAAGTAAACGTTAGCCAAAGTCGTGAAAACGTTGCTCTGCTACTAGTTTTTAAAGTTCAACTGTAAGGCTGTGATGTCCAGTGACAAATATCTGTCAATCGAATGTTACAGGGTCTTCAAGCAAACTTGGATAATGCATGTCCAAGCTTTGGTTTTTCTCGTCAGTTATTGTATTTTACTTTGCAAAATATTAGTGTAGCTTGCTGTTATATCTGGTAATTGTGCTGTAAAGTGTGGTCCTTGAGACATTCATGGGCATCATTAGATAGAGAAAGGCATCATTTGGCAATTTTGGGTGCTGTTGATATTGTAAGATGCCACCGATATATTACCTATCTTTACATTAATAAAGGATTGACTTTTTAGAATTTTTCTCTAATACCTTAATCTGAAGCCTTTATCCATATTGTAGAACGAACGAACTGTACAGTAGTTAAGATTACAAATGATCCCAGTTACAAACATGCAATTGCGGAAGAAGCATCTAGGGTATTTAGTATAAGGCTGAATTGCAGGTTTAATCATATGGGCGCAATTTCGAGGCTGATCGATTTTTGGTATTTTTTATTGACTGTTTACTAATCTATTACAGGTAAAGAGCGATTATGATGACCTCGCCAAAATTAGGCAACAGATGGGCTATTTGGATGAAGTAAAACCGCCCCTTCCACCACGATCAACAAGCGAGTTATCCCTCAGTGATATTGAAGGTAAGAAAAGCATGATCTGGGAAAGTCCAAAAAATGAACTTTAGTCATATCTTATACAATATTCATCTACTATTAGTGCTCATACTAAGTTGTTTTGCTGTTTGAATCTTACCAACTTAGCTATCTCGATTGGTTTTGAAGTTTTATATTTTATTTTATTTGTTTTCTTTTTGTTAGCTTTAGACTTTTTTTGGATCCTAAGATTGTATTTTGTTGTAATAGGATTTTAAATCTTCATTTTATAAGTGTGACTTGCACTTCTTGTACTTTGCTTCGTGTTAACTTGTTATCATGTGTTTGAGAGCTGAGAAGAGACTTTTTATCTGTAGACCCTGACAAAATGACGTACGTAGCAGTGAACTTGAAAACCAGTGATAATCCACCACCAATGCTACCACCTTTACCTGACGATGCTTCGCCTTTCGAGGTAAGGACTGTTGATTTCCCAGCAAAGTAATTGTTAAATGTGTAATGTGAAATTAAGTGAATCTTGGGTCCTCATTCTACTTGTTTCGTTGCTGACATTTGGCTTACGCCTTTTATATAGAATAGTTCAGGGCTATTAAAGGTACTTTTTATCAAAGAGCAGTTTGAGGGTTGTTTAGTACATCGTGTATACAGTTCGGTATACGTTATAAGCTCAGTTACTTTTTTTGCGATGGAAAATTGGAGAATATGCAAAGGAAGGTTGTTATTTGTTCCTCGGCACTCTGTAAAACACAGTCTACACAACGGAAATGATGGATTAAGCATCTCTTAGCCAATGCTTGCTTCTCTATGACCGCTTGATTCTTTGTACTAGCACTCGGATCTGACGATATGGAATAAGTATTTATCTTGCCAACAGTTGTCTTGATGTCAGACAAGTTTGTTTCAATCCTGCCCGAGTTTTGGATATCGAGTGTTCTATCTATCTAGAACGTGTAAAAGAGGCCAGTTTTCAGCTTGGGCCTGAAAGCAAAAGCATTGATTGATGGTGTTTTGGCATAGAAATATATTGTAAGATGATTGATCATTGATTGGGGAGAGAAGAAAGGATGTCAACTAATGGAGATGGCTGTAACTATCCCAGTCCTGTTTAGGTTTTAATACTTTAGATATCATTGTATCCCCTATTTGTCAACTTTCAGTGTTTCCGTTTCTTTTAGAGTAAAAGATATCAAATAATCAAGTGTATGTTGGAAAATGAAAGAATGTACATGGTAACATTGCATAAGATTTTCAAGGTAACATTTTCCTTTTTCTGAAATTGTGCTACTTTGACATAGAATTACGTGACGGAGTGTGTTTTTGTCGCAATGGTTGAATTCTCCATTGGATTTTAAAGATGTATCTCGCCCTGTCCTGTCAGAAAATACACTCCAAGAATGTAACGTCAAGTGAGTTGCGTGTTGACTTGTCAAAATTGCAATGAAACGAATAGGAAATCATGTCATTTTTGCCCCTTTTAGCTACTTCAAGGCGTGGCAGGGATGTGCAGTGCTACCATTTGGAAACTGCTGAAAGTGAAATGGATAACTGAGTCAAGACAAAGTGGTCCTTCCTATTTTAAATTACTCTCGAAGTGCTGACTGCTGCCGGAAACATGAATAATTTCAATACTGAAGAAACTGTCAAATACCAATTACAATCAAATGACATTAAACAGGACTCTTATGATTTTCCTTCACTGATTTCTCTTCACTAATAATATACCGACCATGTATTCAGAACTGTCGCATCGATATGAAGTATTTTCGTTAGTTTTCACAATTGTATTACAGAACTCCATTATCATAAATGCTTATGCCGCGTTGTATTGTTACGTTGTTCTTCGATCTGCAATAATGTAAGTCACAAAACGGTGTTACTTTTCCGTTTAGATATATGTTGACAGCAAAGTTATCTAAACAAAACGATGACGTGCACAAAAACCCTGACTTCGTTTGGTATATAGACCTCCATTATGTTCAAACTCACTGATAGAACTAAACGTTACGAAAAGTAAGCACTTGGCTTGCCTTGCATTTATAAGCATCAATTAAAATTAACGTGATGCCAAATATTTACGGACTAAATCAAGAACCAATATAAATGATCAGCAATATTTTACTCATGATGCTGTAACTGATTTGAAGGACGCGAGGTTTTTACTACATTGTTGCGCTGTTTGTCCATAATTTATGCAAGATATTTTAAGTATTGTGATTAAACTTTCAAACCCCTTTGTCACCTTTGTTTAAAGTTGTTCATGCCCAAATCAATTGAAGGAATTTGTACTTTATCTTCGGTAAAGGTGATGCTAAGTGTATCGGTACTTACTGTTAGGTATGCGATTCAATGATGCTTATTAATTTTTGTTTTTAGTATTGAATAAAAGTAGGAAAGTAGCCAAGGAAGGCGACAGCAGGAGTTAAATATATCTGATTATCAACATGTCGATGTGGTTAGATTCTTTTTGCATGCTTTCCGCTCGTGCTTTCTGTTATCACCACCAACACTTTAAGAATAGTTTGAATTTACGTGTACAATAGCATGCATGCCAGTCATTTGGAGACAA
This sequence comes from Carybdea cf. marsupialis auct. non (Linnaeus, 1758), assembly GCA_010016065.2. Lineage (NCBI taxonomy): Eukaryota > Metazoa > Cnidaria > Cubozoa > Carybdeida > Carybdeidae > Carybdea > Carybdea cf. marsupialis auct. non (Linnaeus, 1758). The sequence continues at coordinate 11,605 of JAAAKL020003482.1, forward strand.
CTCAGTCTCATCAACAACATCTTACTTAGGGCCAGTTTGAGTAGTGCAGAATTAATTTTATATTCTTGTATTGATTTAGTTTTGTAGATCCAGGTGATGCCCTGCTCTCCTGAAGGTTACAGCACTTCCATTTATCTCTGCCCTCTACACTTCTTTCTGCTTATTAGATCGGAACACCTGTGTATTTTTCGTAAGATCTGGCTTCAAACAGTCTTGTTTTCCATAATTTGTTGCGGAACCACTTCTAGCTTTTTTCCTTTAATGGTGTCTAGGATCTGTCGGATTGTTTTCTAAACTCCTGTTGCTGTCCAAATGGTACTATGTCTGAGTCTGTTGCGTATTGTGATACACAGCACGTTTTATAAACGTCGTGTTTCTAATGCAAGGAGTCTCTTTTCTTCTCCCGTCTTCTGAGACCATGTTTCTTGGATTTTTGTTGCTATTTGTAGGATCAGTGATCTACAACGACAAGTGTTTAATTTCAGCAATATATTTGTATTGTATTGGCTCTATTGATGTATCTCAGTCACCCTACTAGGTACTGAGAAAATCCCACTATCTCTTCTATGCCGTTACTGGCTTATGTTTAATTTTTTTTATTGTTTCAGGAATACGAACAACCGTTAAAGGAAAAGGGCATCATCAGCAAAGATCGTATCAAGATTATGTTCCATTTTATACACGAGATCGAACAATGCCACCAGCTCTTCAACATAGCGTTATCTGGGCGAATGGCTGAGTGGGTGACCAATCCGAATATCGGCGACATTATCTACGCCTCAGTAAGTATATTTCCTATTTGTTGTAGATAGTTTTTATCCGAGTTCAAGTTATTGTTATTGCTTGTACCATGTTATTTAACGCTTTAGGGGATGAAGTAATTGAAGCATATTTCTGTATCTATATACGTAGGATGTTGCCCTAGAGATGTTTTTGTTGTGTTCAGTGATGATGGTCCTTGATCGATTATCTTGGGTGAGGATTTTGACCATTTTTGTTGAGGAGCAGTAGGACGGCGATAATGATCATGATAGTTATGATGATGATGGCGATGATAGTGATAATGATAAAGAGCGTGATGATGATGATGATGATGATGATGGGTGACGATGATGTTGATGATGATAATGATGACAGCGATGATGGTGACGATGATAACGATGACAGCGATGATGGTGACGATGATAATGATGACAGCGATGATGGTGACGATGATAATGATGACAGCGATGATGGTGACGATGATGATGATGACGATGATGGTGATGATGGTGCTGACGATGATGATGCTGACGATGATGGTGATGATGATTATGATGATAATGGTGATGATGATGGTGATGATGATGGTGATGATGATGATGATGATGGTGATGATGATGATGATGATGATCGTATTGATAATGGTGATGATGATGATGATGATGATGATGATGATGATGATGATGATGTTGGTGGTGCCAGTGATGATGGTGATGGTGATGGTGATGGTGGTACCGGTGGTGGTGCCGGTGCCGGTGCCGGTGATGATGGTAGTGGTGGTAATGATGATGATGATGATGATGATGATGATGATGATGAAGATGAAAATTATGTTGATGATCGCGATGATGATCATGGGTTTGATTCCGTACTCTAAGAGTTTTATTCTGCATTTGACATTTATCTTTTTTCTACATAATTTTTGTTTTACTTCTTTATTGCCATGTACGTTGTCCAGGGATTTCTAGTGGAAGCTGTCTTCCTTTTTTTAGTTTTCCAAATCTACCGTGCTCAAAGCTTATAGCAATTTTTCAAGAAACTTCACAAGAGCTATGGACAATGTCAAGGAGACTTGTAAACTTGTGCCTGCCTTTTTACATTTTTTGAAGGTGAGTGTAATTGTGTTTCTCGTTACCAGTCCTCTGCTATAAGCAAGAGAGTCTATATTTTAGTTGTGCTGTTGGAGCTGACGTTTGACCTGGTGTAACCTATTCTCAGCGCGTAATCCACTTAATTACGAAATTATGAAATCTTGATCAGTTTTGATTACCATACTTAGTCTCCTCCCGATACTCCAGGGGTCCTACCTGAATTTATTTCAACACCTGGATGTTGCTCTTAAACACAGATTAAGGAGCTGTAGCAAAAGCTCACAAGGAATTTTGGGCCTCATATTTACTTATGTCTGAAACCGCCCAGTCCAATAACAGTTGCATCTGAATAGTTAACAAAATGGCGGTAGTGTGCTGGTTCTTATGTTTCGTAGCATCTTGCAAAAACATACCCATGCTTGAATGTAAAGGTTGTGTATTCGGATCGTGTCTACAAGAGCTGTGATAATTGATTATAGGATGCTGGAAATATCCTAATATAAAACCATTATTCTCTCAACCTAGCTCCAAATTTCTGATTAAATCTACTCTTATTGACACTAGACACAAGGCCAATTTTTTTTCTCTCGAAGCAATAAACCAAGAACTTCAAGCATCCCAAGAAAGTGTATCATAAAAATAATGGCCATTCTGCCAAAGAACCTTCAATTCTAGGTATTTAATCGAAAAAAGAAACTTGTATTGTGTTCATATTAATTAAACATATTGAAATAGCGGTAAGTCCAAGAGAATGAATAGGTAGCAAAACAAGGTAAACAAAGTGTCATATAGACTATTTCATTATCAGGGTTCTTAGTTGAAGCCAGCTGACGCGCCTATATGTGCCCAAAACCGCCGCCTGGAATGAGGATAACATTCTATATTTACCATATCATTGAGAAAGCCAGTGTTTGTTTGTTTTGTAATGCTCTTGCAAAGTCGTTAATTTTTCAATATCAATCTTGTGTTATCTTCAGTGAGTCCTTTCTCATTTTTTTAACGTAGCATCGGTTATACAAGAGCCATCGAAAGCAGACATTGTATGATCTCCTGAAACAGCCTTTAGAAAGGTTGCCACAGTTGATCGTTCTTGTGCAGGTGAGCAGTTTTTGGCCCTTCGTGATTTTATAGGCGTTTTGTTTACGCAAGCCTGATATGATTTACTTGAGCCGTACTGGTGGCCGTTCAGTTCTATACAGTATCGAAGAAATTATGCAACTATAGGGCAAATTTTGTGTACTCCGGACTCCGGAATCTGGCAAGGCGTTTTCCTAGAGTGGAAACTGAACATTTTGTTTGAGACATGCTAAAGGCACTTGTCCTAACAAACATAAGTCTGCATCGATTATAAAGATCCCCTATTAAACGCTTTTTCAACGACTTTATCATGTTGTTATTACATTGCTCACTCTGGCGGGGCGATAGGCTACGCTCAAAATCGAGTATGCCACAAAAAAAAATTACTACTGATTGCCCAACCATACTGTGGCCAGGAGTAATTGTTCAAATAAGTAAACTGTGGAAGCCCCAAACGTTTTAATCCAGAATGCATTTTAAGGTTAACGTTGTGCCTTAAGCCGTCCTCTAGAATGGTATATATATTGCTACCTAGTGGCTTGGCAATCAATTTTTTTCTCTTTTTTTTGTGGTAAGCAGTGATGCCAGTTGTATAGCATGTTGAACATTACAGCTTCTCCTTTACATCGATTTTATCTTGATGCCAATCCACGAGGAATGCACTACAAGTCTTTTTTCCGACTGTTGACAGGAATTGCTGAAAACAACGCCGTTTCCTCACCCAGACCACATGTCGCTGCAAATGTCGCTAACGGAATTGGAATGTTTGTCGGAAACAGTCTCGGAGAAACGCAGGGATCTTGTGTCACGTCATAAAGTACTGCAGCTTGATAAGTATTTGACTGGACTGAATAAGGTATTTGGAATACTAGAGCTTGTCATTTTTGTTTATTTAAAGAGGGTAGAGCTTGTGAGCAGGCCTTTAGTATATAGAGTATCTTTGCAGTATGGTCATCGATGGTAGCTTTTCGAGACCGACTTGTTGTGGGGGCAAGTAATCTACTTCCCGATTTACTAAGCTGTAAATAAAGATGTTTGCAGACTAGAATGATTATTTATATGGGTACGTAATAAGTAATCCCAAAGCCTGATTCTATATAAGCACTTCAACGGATATTAGTGGCAGCAATTGGATTTCCAATACTGAATAGAGAGTAGAAGTCTTGAAGAGAACTCTTTCAAAGGCTTTATCGCTAGCCTAGTCGCAGATACGGTGGTGCTCCTTTATTTACTCACATGCCAGTAGAGGTTCTTTTGATTGATTAATTCTCAGATTTAATATCGATATTTTCAACAAGCTAATGTAGTCGTAACATTACGTACAGTTTTTTCATGGTACACGAGCATCTCCTCGAGCACACTTTCGAGAGTTGATGATGTGCAAGTATCTTTACAGTGTCAATTGAAGAAGTGATAAAAGTTAGGCTGGCTATAAGACTTTTCTTCAGGAATTACCAAGGTAAAATTGGCGTAACGTGCAATTGCTGGGGTTCCTCTATCGATAACCCCTTACAGCCCCCACTGAAATCGACGACAAAAAAATAATGTGTTTGCTTGTGGTTTTACTTGTTTTTCTAGATAAAGCAAATTACTTTCGTTCCTCATGCGTTTCGCTCATTTTCCAGGGCTTGTCCTCCAGAAAGCGATACTACATTCGTCATGACGACATGCTTCTTTGCGTAAGTATGGCTGAAGAACTTAGAGTACTTTGCTATCTATAAGAAAGGCCCCTGTACTACGGACGGAATTGGTGTGGATAGGCACTGATCATGGACTTACAATGTATGTCAGAGATTTTAATTGGTCAAGTGGATTTCATCTGGGGTTTGGCGAATATTTCTTGACATTTAATATATTGATGTAATAGTTTATCATGACATGAGTCGTTTCAAGAGATGCGTGTCCAATCGTTAGGGTGCAAGGCTCTGGTGACATGGTTACTTTATACCTGTGTGTGTCGATTGCTGCAGTGATAGTCCTATTGTATATGGTGCTGTGGTTACTTTATACCTGTGTGTGTTGATTGCGGCAGTGATAGTCCTATTGTATATGGTGCCATTCCTATTGTGAATTTGTTGTGCTGCTTTTGGAATGGAAAAGAAACCAAATAAGTCCACACAAGTCAGTAATTTTATGATCATCTTACGTATTTTTTATACTTCTTTGAAGTGAATTTATGTCGCACTATAATAGCTGTAATAAGGAGTGCCAAATATATCCGTCGCTAATGTTATCTTTTATTACAACATACTTTGGTTGCTGTCATATTATATTTCTTAATCAAACGCTCAGTGTTGTGTACATTTGGCCGCTTATAACCGAGTGCAAAGGAGGATTGCTATATTTCGTAAGCAAGTCGTGACGATGCGTTACGTAGGATAATCAATGTCATCCGGGACTAGCCAGGACAGAGTTTTGTATCATAACGTAGTATTTTCTGAGTCCGGAAGAGAGGTAGGCAATGGCAGCCTTTTTGAGGACGAGGGCAATCATTTTCCAGTAAATTGCCTCAAACAAAAATAAGGCCCCTCTCACAATCTGCCAAATATCCGCTCGTATATCTGGGTTATGCCGGACAGATTTTTGTACCAGGGTGTGGGTTGCTGTACGTTAAAAGGATCGTGCTGTGTCGCTTCCACTGATCATTCCAATCTTTTCGTTAAAAGTCGTTCAAAAAAGTATGACATGGAAAAAATCCAAAACGACTAGATTTGTAAGCAGGTGTTGAGGTACGATAAGAATGAGTACGAGGCAGTCCAAATTAAGAGGAAACTCTGCAATGTTTTTATTTAATGAAAATGAGTAATATTTCGACTGGTCAAGCTAATATATTTTTAGGTTTGTACATTAGGCTTGCTGGAGATGGTCTGCATATTCTCATGATAGGGTATAGGTGGATACCCGGTCTTTGTAAGGTTGATTTCTGCTCATCAATGTAAAACCCAAATTTGCTTCACTGACCTATTTATTTAGTTTCACTTTCCGTATTTTTCTCTGCTAGATTTCTACAAGAGGGCAAGTAACAAGTACAAAACTACGAAGATTATTTATGCTCAACGATCTACTCGTCTGTGCCAAAGTCTTGAACAGGTATAGAACAGTTGATAAAGTTGTCACAATGTTTCGATCCCAGCGGTGATATACTACCTGTTGCTCTAATATCTGTATAAATATGACAATTCATCAATGTTTATGTTTAAACCAGACTATTATTTCACTTTTTTTGAATTTGCATGCTCTGGTACAGTGTGACTTTTTAATTCTTAAGGTAGGTTCCATCTTTTGTGAGTGAATTTCTTAACAGTTTACGCTATTGTAGAGGTAGCATTTGTACAAAGGAAAGTAGATTGTGAAAGTAGAGTGAGAGAGTTAACTTGCTTGCTTTGTGAGTGTATGCATCAACTGGCAAAGATTTTGCTTATAACCATATTTTGTGATCAGCCCTTGACGAAGCAGAATCGGCTTATAAAAGTAATTAACACAGTATCTGTTTAACCCTATTTTGCGCGATGCGCGTAGGAGAGTCTAATTCGTCTTATCGGTCTTGTCAATTGCGTTTTGATGACTTAATCAATGTCTTACTTTTGTTTCCTTTTGTAATTATGTACCTTTTATTTATAGGACAAAGCAACTAGCAACACTTGGTTACAAGCGTTACAAAGTGAAGTGGTGCGTTCCGTTGATTGATGTTGAAATAGTGGATGTTGGGTCAGGAATTTCCATCAATGTTGACAATAAAACTACTACCACAATCAAGTACACGCATCCAGGTTCGTTCCGTCACTTTAATGTATAACAGTTAATGTCCAGAAAGCTCGTTAGTTTTTAGTTACCGCTTTTAGAAGGAATAAGAATGAATCCATTTGCCTGGTTTATTTTCAAACAGCAATAAAGCTAGTTTTCGAGGAATCTGACATCATTGCTTGTTTCGAGCGTTTGGGCTTTTTATTGTGATTTTAGGAGTTTCGATTGCCAGCTTGCATAGAACCACCCCAGAATACTTGACCAGGAACTCATTGGGCCTTGATATAATTTTCTTTTGGAAGGTGTAACGGAGTCACCTATCACTCTCTAGTTCATCTCATACCAAGCTGTTCTCAACTTGATCTTTTTGTCATGAAAATTAATTGATGCATCCCCCTCCCAGGGCATACGTACTTTTCCTCAAAGCATTCGTGTTAATATAGTGTATTAGACGTCAGTCGATTAAGGATTCCATTTCTTTATTTTTAGGAATGACTTATGTTATAGCAAAACATCTAGTGACTCATTGACCCGCAATTAATATTGTTTCTTTTTTAATTAAGCGGTTGGAAAACTATCATAGCTCAGCTTTTCCTTTTTTTCCGGATGACCTGTTTAACTTGCATGCGTTTATAGATTGATAAAATAAGGAAACACTGTTATTTGCTTTTGTAGCTACTCGAGACGTTCGTTGTTGTAATGTAAGCTTAGAACAAGTTGCGCCAACGTTGTTCTCCTGTAAATTAAGAGATTTGACACAGGGGGAAGGTTTAATGGTGAGTTTCTAAATTTCGTCTAGGAAGAGCGTCAAATCCGTCAATATTATTAGCAATTTGCAGCCCAAAATACAATGTGTAGCCGTTTCAACACGTGAAGCAAAGAGTTACGTACTAATTTCCGTCGCCATCTTGTGTTGTTTTTTGGTTAAACTGTAACGTAGTTATACAAGTCGTTGATATCTTCCAATTTTGTAGTGTCTGCCAGCCCTCGCCCCGGTGCCAAAGCAGTCCAGGAAAAGCTAGAGCATCTGCAGCATGATCTTACGGTCATTGGTGAAATTGCTGGCCTTGTTGCATCGTTAAGAGGAAACCATGAGGTGAACATAATTTTTATGTTATAGGTGATATTGCAGGCCAATTTATGTCGTTTCGTATTCTTAGTGTTCTTCTTATTCACTTCCTGTTCTTCTTCTCCGCCTCCGTCTTCATTTTCTCATCTTCTTCATTGTCTTGGCAGTTTCCCCATGTTGTTACTAGTCGCTTAAAATGCCAGCTTGTAGATGCTGAAGGCATTTTGTGGGCCATTACTTCTTATCTCACATCAGAAAATTTACTCGCGCTCCGCGCTTGTGATTAGTTAACTAGCTAAGTTAATTAGCTAACAGTAATTAAGTTATTTAATCAGGAAAAAACACAAATAGTTGGTCATTTGATTTGACAATATTACAATGAATTTACTGTTTTACGCTTTCTACAAAATTTTTGTTTTTTATCATACCTGTTATTGAAGAACTTCAAGATATACCACTTGTTATTAAATTGCAAAGAGACATTAATTTTCTTAACCCTGCCCTGCAAACGCTTCAAGATAGGCGACATTTCTCAACTGCTTGTGGGACGACACAACTTACTAAAGTTGAGCCCCAGTGATGGTAGCAAGCCCCAACTTTTTTGAGAGTTGTCCACTATCGTGGTTTACAAACTTGCCAATTAGAGTTTAACTTGCCTGTAATTCTGGCCAGGAGAAGAGGCGGACCGACACACAGACAACGAAACTAAGGAACTACTTTGTAAAGATAGATACCAACATGCACACATGCATACACATATACATAGATGCATCAACACATACATACGTACATGCATATATACATAGATGCATGCATGAATGCAAACATACGTATATACATACATACGTACATACATACGTACATACATACATACATACATACATACATACATACATACATACATACATACATACAAGTTTTACTTTCTTTAGGACCTGTTTGTTATAGATTCGGTATTTGCAGAAAGTGTTTCTTAGTGAAGTGATATTTGCATGCAATTTGCCAGGGATGACCTCGGGCGCCCCACTGACAGGCGCATTAATTTTTATAAGTATACATATTTTTTTGTCTTTTTAAGGTCTTAAATGGGGAAAAGGTCAACGATTGGTATCGCCAAGTTCGTGAAAAGTATGATTACGAAATTGAAATGGCCAATATGAATTGGTTAGAACTATCTCTACCAGCGAAGTAAGCTTGCAGAATTTTCACACTAAACTTTTTTCACTTGTTTTCTGTCACGAGTTTTTTAACTATTTCATGGCAACATCTCGTTTTTGTCTTTTGCAATTGGATTTCAAAAATAGTCGTTTCTTTTGGGACTCTTATCTGTAAACTCGACCAATAGGACATCTTAAAGACTCCTTCAGTGAGACAGTGGACCCACTGCATTAGTTTATTTTCGCGCAAGTGTAAATATTTTAGGGTGAAATAGGTCCTTAAATATTTGAAGACATCCCGTGATATTCAATGATTATACTTACGATAATATTTTGAGACACCAGCTACGTGTTGTTCTAACCAGTTGCTCTGGAAGAACAGCAACCTGCTTTAGATACTAACCACAATAGGTCTGCTTGGGCATAGTCTTATCTTCGCACCGTTGCTTAAATGTATATCTGACATCCGTTAATTTATATAAATAGTGCAATCGGTTACAATGCTATCACTAAATCCAAATCTTGGGAGTTTTAGGCGCTTTACAAGGATGGAACATAGTGAATTAGCAGGTTCCAATGAAAGATAAAACTTGCCCATTTAATCACCTCAACCGTCATGATACGAATCCCCCATCCGTCAAACCATTAATCAAATCATTTAGATCATCAATCATTTAATCCATCGGTGCACAAGTTAAACGATGTGCAAGTTCCTCGTCCCCCTCCACCCTTTCTTATCTGAGTCATTGTGTCTTTATGAATAAAATTCTTCGGGTTAATGCATTTTGCACTTGGATTCTTGTTGGTTAACTTATCCTTCGCCAATATTGGTACTTTCCTTTATTTTTAGAGAAGGACGGACGACCTGCCTCTTTAATTTGAGCACGCCAAGAAGGAAATTAGAGTGGTCAGCAGACCTCGAGAATGCCAAACTTAGATTGTGTAAGTTGAATTGACAGAATACTTTTGTTAAGTCTATTCTTCATGAGCGAGGGGGGTTTGGAGCCCCAGGGAAGCTTCTACCTACCACCCCTCCTTAACTGCGCGAGAGCGGTAAGTTTGTTAATTTTGCCTTGAATTTCAACAGATGAGTGGGTTTTTTGATAATAAAACTAAATCTGATCAATTTAAAATTTGCTTATGCGAAATGGCAATTTTGTTGGGTAACGTACAGTAACGAACCTAAACCTGCAATTTCAGGGTTAGATTGCCCATTTTGGTATCAATCTTTTTGAATAAAGAGCCCGGAAACATTTAATCATTTTTATTGTATTCTCGAGACACACAAGTTTCAACAATCGACTTATAGTAAACAGCGAAATTTGAAGGAAAGAGGGCAAAATCGAGTTACTGAAATGACATCCTGACCTGACCTGACCGGTGGCCTGGGTACTATTAAATGATAGCATGTAAAACCTAACCGTCATCACCATTTTAGTACTATAGGAGAGTTCTTAAGAAAAAAATCCGCGAAATAGCACTAGCAAGGGACGTACGGTTGCAAAGTTACATACATTTACCTACCCCCAGTCCCCGCCCCAATTAGAACCGTAGACAAAACAATCCGCTTATATTATGGTTACAGGAAGAGAAGTACTGTTCTCGCAGATATCTATGATGCCCTATGATTTTGCAGTATTTGCTGTTGCCAATCAAGCATGTGGTATCACAAAGGTCACGGGAGAGAAACCCGTTCCAAATATCTGGACTTGTAGATCTTATATACAATGTAGAGCGTATCCATTCCATTAGTTTTGCATGGATGATTTTGTCGTATATAGTAACTTGAAGATGCTCCGAGAAAAGGTGAATCCAGAATGTTGGCTGTTACATCATGAATCCAATGTGAAGAATGATTTAAATATTTTTCAGCGTACAAAAATAATCCTGGTTGGTATTTGCCAGATGAGGAAGGTATTAGCAGTGGAGGTACGGCTGTCCTCAGGAGAACACTTCCATTGCTGTCGTGCGCAGTACCACTTTTTATGGTGGAACAGAAGTACACGGTATGTATTGGCGTAATATTCAATGTATGCAGTCCATATGGTACAAGTATTATCAAGACCGCTGCATCCCTTACGTAGGGAAGTGACCATGGTTTCTTTATCTCCATCATTATAATTATCATCATCATCAACATCACTATCATCGTTACCAAGATCATCATAATTTTATTCCTCTTCACTGTTGTCACCATTTAATCATCCACATTATCTTCTTCTTCTTCATCATTATTATCATCATTATCTTTGTCACCATCATCATCGTCGTCGTCGTCGTCGTCGTTGTTATCATCATCACTAATATTACTGTTATCTTCATTGATCATCATTATGATCATTACCATAATCACCATCATCATCACCATCATCATAATCGTCGTCGTCGTCGTTGTTATCATCATCACTATTATTACTGTTGTCTTCATTGATCATCATTATAATCGTCACCATCATCATCGTCATCATCATCATCATCATCATCATCATCATCGTAGTCGCTAATCGTCGGCATTAATCACAATTTCAGTCGGAAAAACAACACCATCGTTATCAT
>JAAAKL020003483.1:0-13157 GCA_010016065.2 Carybdea cf. marsupialis auct. non (Linnaeus, 1758)
TGACACAGTTATAAATTCAACTGCGATATACAATAGCAAATCTAACTGCAGCACACAATTGTAGCTCCAGCTGCGACACAATATTTCAAATTCTCCCACATGATGCAAATAGACAAGTTGTTATATGAGTATTGTGCGGGTGCACTGTGCCCCCAAATTTTAGGACAGTGAAACGTCTGGCAAAATTGGGTCATATACATTCATGATATTGGTATTTAGTTATATTTCAAAGAAAAGTCTAACTAGAAACTTCCAAATTTAAATTTTAAATAGTCCTGTGCGCCTACGATTTCGATTTCTGGTTGATTGATTAATTTTCACATTGAGAAAAGATCTCTCTAATTCATTAAGTTCCTCTATTGTTCCATTCATCCACGAATCAAACATAAACTGTAAGCTACCAGTTAAGCAACTTCAACACTGCTCTTTGCGTGAAAATTTAGCACCTTGAAGCCTTGCCCAAGTTCTAAGTTGTTTATAAGATATTAGTGTACTCTAGAATTGTATCAGCCATCTATAAATCACGCCTTTGGCGATCATACAGGCATGGTCACACACGAAGAGGGGGCTAACACAACTTCTGCGTTGAATATTTGTTTGCTTGCAGTTAGGGGGGAGGGGCGTTTGAAAGGATTGCCCTTTATGTATATAAAGCAATTACTTACCTACACGATGGATAATCATCCTGTAATAACATTGAAGGCATTGCCTTGCAAGAGAAGAAGTTAAGGCATTGCTTACAAGGGTTTATTAATAGACTTTTTCAGAAGGTACTTAAAATACTGGTCATTATAACTTCTGTCCTGCAGTTAATAGTTGACATCCAGAGGAAAACCTGCGGGTTGCTCAAAGTAGACTATCTGCCAATTCAATACACTGATTAAATTTTCACAAATATAGATTTTTTTACATACTGAAACATTGCCTGTATGGAGTGTTATTTCACAGGTCACATACATGATTAATGCTTTCTAACATCAGTCTTCTTCAGTTATCTTCACAGCAACCATTCTTAAAGTTCACAATGACGCACAAAGAGTCAAAAGGAGGAAAGAAAGGTAAGCCGTGGGATGTCTGCAGCGCTTGTGGGAAAAGAAACCTGAAGGATTTGCAAGATAATCTTCCGTACGTGTCACCAACTAGTTGTACTCAAGGTACCATTATCTTCATTTTGGCATGAATGAATGCGTAAGTTGTGGACTCCAAATTGAGGCCATCATTTCATAAAACATAACTGAAAACGAGGTTCTCCTCTCCACTTGCCATTACTATTCTATATCTCATCCTGGGCATTTTCATTTAAGAAGTGTCAGACCAAAGTATTTTTCAGTAAATAATTTCTGTGGCAATCTATTGCAATTTGTACTCCATTGTAGATTCATTGTAGGCCTTAACTTTGTCAAGACCATTGTTCTAAGCTTTGGGTATTGGAGGTAGATTCTAGAGGTATAGCAAGCTCCTAAACTTCGAGATATCGAGGAGTAATTAATCGTAGATTAAGAACTATACCAATTACAGGGGTTACGCAGATCAATTTTTTAATCTAGGAAGGACATTAACAGGGGTTACCGAACAAATTATGTGACGACATGAAACAACTGGAACGCAGGATTTACGTTATTTGTAGACACATTGAATTAAACGTAACGTTTTGGCCAAGTGCATGGGACAAGGCTTGCTTTATCGTGAAGAGAATGTTCACGTTAAATCTGAACCTGTATGATTTTCCTAATTGATACTCACTTCAACCGTATATTAGACACTTTGGTCCTAAATCATTCCTGAACTTTTTTGTAAACATATTGGAAAGTTATGATGCTAAGATCCTTATGCGTACTTACACTTACGTACATACGTGCTTGCACTTACGTACGTACTTAGAACTGTAGTGAAGAATTTTGTTGTCTTTCAAACTCCCGTCAGAGACACTAGTTTATTAAAAAAAGAGTGTCTCAAGTTTCCACAAGTCCTTGGTACTTAAAGTACTCAAAAGTTTCCAATAAAACATAGGGGCCAAAACAATAACAGTCCGTGCATTATCTGAACATCAATAAAGATTCGAGAAGTAACAGAACTTCCATTGGATGCTATTTCGACGCAAACAGATGTTTATTATTCTTTCTGATTAGTCATTTTCACAATAATATCTTGCGTAATTAAAGTTCTTTAATGCTTTGAGACTTAAGGGAGAGAGCAGATTTTTCTTGCGACTTGTCCTCCTCGTCAACCAATACGTCTCACTCTGCCTATGACTCTGTACTATAAACGAGTTCATGTCAAATGAACTAAATGAATCTAATTGATAAACCCATGGAGAAAGTTTGGACAGAAATTTACCTAATCCCCTGTATTTGGAAATATTATTGTTGATAACGAGGATAACTCTCTTTGACATGGAAAAAGCTTAGGAATTAAGCTAGGAAACCAATGTTAGTATAAATTTATCAGCTAGTCAATCTATGTAACACAAGAATACGATCAACTGTAAGAATATTTAGGGTCAAGAGATTTGACGCTTTGCGTAGATTTTCTTCGGTTCGTCGCTAGTCGATGACCCGTTTGATCTATGAAAGAAGCTGAATAACCGTAGCCAGCTAACAGACAGTTGTTTTATGTAATTATGCGACAAACTAGACAATAAAAATGTTGAAGTTCGGTGTAGGGACTACTGAGGTGCTGATAATCGGCTTTTTGGCAAAAATGTTTTGCGACGCACTTTTTGATGTTGGGAGATGAGTAGAATGCGAAATGGGAAAGCCAATTAATGGTTGCATGACATCTTCGCAGTCCCTGCCTACCAATTGTAATGATAGCAGGGTTAGGTTCAATTCTGGATTAGCCTTATTCCAAAGCAACTTTGCTGCAGGTGATACTGACCACAGATTAATTGAATGACGTCATTGTAAGTCAGTTATAGTGACTGCGTCTACGGCTTGCTGAGTGTTGGGATGAAGCTTTAAACATCAGGTGGCTGTAACATCCAAATCATTTCACCGGCAGAAACAGAACAAGTCTTACTTTCGACCAGTGACGTGACGGAGACAAGCTCGGTGACGTTTAAGATGAGCTCGTGTCGTGTTCTAACAGTTGTCCGTGAAACTGTTCATAGGCCTCGAGATGGCTATGATTTGAAAAAAATAAAATAATTACTCAAAGTAGCGGGTGGTTATCATTGTATGAGAAAGGTACATGTGAGAATGTGTCATGAATATTCACGACTTTAGGCGGCGACAGAACAAAGTGGTATGGTCAAGATCTAGCGATTACTTGAGGTCGTAACGCGGCTTGCGCAGAGTAGACAATTTTGCACTCGCAGTGAGGGAAGGTGATCCAAGCACTAGAAATGCGCAGCCAAGTTAATGATAAATAATATTAAAGTTGAGACTCAAATGGAAAGGAAGAAAAATACTAGGAAAAAAGAGTTTTAATAGTATACGGGACCAAACTTGGATTAAGCTAGACATGCTCTGTGAAATAGTTACAAAAGGGGTTTCCCTCCACTGAACAAACCAGTTATTTGAACCATCTATCAAAATTTTAAATTTTTACCATGGATGGTAACTCGGAACGGGTAGAATGTCAAGAGAAAGAAGAATGGGCACAGTTCTAACACAAAGTCATTAGTGTTAGAGGGTACGAAGGGTGAAACTGGTAAGTATCTATCGCAAACGTTTCTGCTTGACAATTGCGGTGATACATTAAGCCTAATAATCTACAGGAAGCGGAAGATAAAGCATCACAATTGATAGATTTATAAACAGATACAGAGAGCTGGCTTCATGAATATGGTGCTAACACCAGTGTGAGAACACCACCTCTAGAGACGAGAAAATAAACTGTCTCCACTTTCAAACCAGTGACTGAAAAGGGCTACAAATAGTGTCTAACCTAAGCAAGATACGTAAGAAGGCAAGTCCAAATATCTCCACTACTATCCTGATGTTTCTCAATTCATACATTAGCTTTACCATTGCTACGTTCATATTTAGACGCTCAAATTCTAGTAAGCTGCTCCAACTAATTAAATCCACAGTCTCCGCCAAACAGCCTGCATTTTCCATGATATTTATAATGGAGAAATACCTAAAGAATGTAAACAAATGTCAAATACACAATATCCTTTGATCTTACTGTCAGCTAGCCGAAGACCTCGTTCAATCTTAAATATCGAACATGGATCGTTTTAGTAAGTGAGTGAAATATTCCAGGTGCTACGCTACATGTACTTGCTAAGCCCTTATTTCACAGTGCGAATAACAAGTCATTAGTGAATAAACATGTATAAACTGGAATAAACATGGTTAAATCAAGATATCATAAGTATTTCTTTTCCCCTTCACGCCGTTGTGCTGATGGTTAGTGCTCAGTTAACTGGGAAGAATTCATTTGTTGCTGTTAGAAATTTAAAGGCTTCATCTACAAGTTATTTTTCAAGTCTTATCTAATGAAGAGTTCTCCCAACTAAATATAGCTAAACACATTCCCTCCCATTGGGCACGAAACAGGTTTTATTTAAGGCCTGCTGTTTCTAAAGGGAATCCCAAGGCGTTGGCTCTGAATAGTATCTGAATACGTGGGGAAATCATACTTCTAGTTAGTAAACCTCGACTAGTACAGGGAGGTTTGGTGTCGATGTGAGGACTTAAACATGGTAATTACATAGTCAGCAAGATATCACATATGAAGGAGTGGAAACGCTTATAATGTTTGAGCTTTGACAGTTGTTTTCAAATACGATGAAAACAGTTTTTTCTGAACTGTGTGTCTTAATTAATCCAGCCTTATGATATAGAGCTGTAAGATACAAATGACAAGCTTAAACAAAGAGTGGTAAAATATAGATATCTTATGAACGTGTGGACAGACCCGTCAACATATTGTACCTGGCTAAAGTACCATTTCAAATACAATCGCAAATCGCATAAAACTTGCGATTTGTGATTTGTGAAAGCTTGCGAATTCAATTCCCCATTAAAAATGAATTTGCCAGAAATCTGATTGTTATAATAGCCAATGACATGAATTCTCTCAGTTACTTGTCGCAAAAGAGCACACGTGTTCTTCATTTGTCATCATTGGTTTCAAAATGTTTTGAACATGGTAGCACTTTGCAGTAGGAGGCTTTTATTTCTGCTTTTACTTCGAAGAAGACAGCAAAGAAAAGATTAAAGTATAAAAGTAAATTTTGGGTTTGTCTCATTCTTCAAAGGTGAAAAGGACTAGGGAAATAATGCCAATCATGTCAGGGAAATGCAGCTTGGAGATCACGAAAGATTTTTCAAGTATATCTGAATGTCTCCAAAGGTGTTTGAAGAACTGCTGCATTTAGCAAGAAGAATAACTTTCAGTAACTCGCAACGGTTGATTAGCACCAAACAATAGCTTTCAACTATCGATTAGGGCATTCTACAGTAAACAGAATTATCACAGAGACACTCTCCAACTAGTGTTTGATGCTCATCGACAATTTAGGAATGGGGGTAGATCGTGGTCCAAAACTTGGTTTAGCAAGTTCTACTTATTCCTAATTTTTTATCTAACAAGAGGGGGCAAAGGTTCCAAAGATACGATTTGAACCCATCCAGATTCTTGCATATTTTCGTTTCGGTAGTCTGAACAGCTCTTATGCAAGAGCAATTTATTTGAGTAAACACTTTCGATCAAGTTCTCTACTAATTCTGTACTCCAAAGTTTTGTTGCCATTGAAAAGTTAGTAACGTAGTTTAACAATTTCCTCGATCAAATTTAATTTCCTTGTTCTATGGCTTTCTGTAGAAAATGACGATCTCCGATTGTTATCCCCTCTCAGAAACGTCATTCCGCATGCGATCATTTGCAAAAAATCAAATGGTGCGATTTGGCTAAAGTCGCATTCCGAATGTTCACATGCCAATTTCAAACAAAAGATCGCATGCGATTTGCGAGTGAAGTGGGACGCTTCCACCTTAGAAGAGGATATCCTAACTGAATACATGACTTTATTTATCAAACAACATCTGAATTCTTGTTCCTTTAAAATATGAGCCTTCTCATCTTCAGTGATATTAATAATCTCACTTCCTTCTCACTCTAATTAGAGTGATATTCGCCAGACATATTCGCAGAAGTGTTGAATTAGGGCCGTGTTAGTCGGAGAGCATCGGAAACCGTACCAATGGAATTTAAAACGATTGTTTGAAACAAAATTATAGCTTTCGTCGTGGTTAATGGAGGCGAGGGCATCTTAGTAAACATGTCAAGTAAGGTACATATTGTTTTTATAGTGCCCTTTCTTCGATAGCATCTTAAGGTGCTTTACCACTTGCATTTATCACGTTGCTCTATCCTCTTCCTCTGCCGTGTAGACAAATAGCAGCCACACGTTACACATGCCTGCTTTTTTCTAACGATTCATAAATATAAGTAAACACTTATACATTAAATGACCTAGCCACTAATTGAACAGTTCAGCATGTTTCCTACTTCCCTTAAACATAAAAACTGCAATTCATTCGAGTTGGTCATAAGAGATGTAGTGAGCAACACATTGCAGGCACCACTGAGATAAAAAATCTCACGAAAGTATTTATTGGTCGTACATTGTTGAATTAAATATTGTGTTGAGCAAACGCTTTTGTCAAGGATTGGTCATAGCAACTGTTTGTATTGATGGAAAAGTTGCCTTTTCGTGATGAACTCATAAGATTGGCCAAACCTGTTGCAGGCCATCCACAAATAACAGGGTTTTTTTTGCTGAGAACATTTCTATTATTTTTGCTTTTCAATAACGCGTAAGTAGAAAATATTTTCTTTGTGTTGACCGAGCACCGGGTTTCTTATTTTGAAAAAATGCAGCTTTCGGAGAAATAAAATGAAGGGAGAGCGCGCTATGCCTGATAGTCTGTATGGACCCTCTTAGCCTTTTTTGGTACAAATTAGATTTTCAGGTAAGTGTTTGTCGATTTTTGAGTCATTTTAAGAAACTACTGTCTTAATGTTGCTTGCATTAAGTGATTTTGTTTACTTATGATAGGTGATTGATATTGCGTGATTCTGTTGCTTAACCTCTGCAACAAAATAAACACACATTCGCTATCAGGCCAGCGCCAGAATTTGTAGAACTAATGATGTTTCTAGCTGTTAGGTATTACGTCTTTCTGCGTTGAAGGCAACAATTTCCTGTACAGTAAACAACACGGCCGTTGCCGTGAAGTTACTTTGTTCTCACCTTTCCCTAGTCTTTTTTGTCCTATCCTTAAGCTAAGTAAAACATTTTTTATCCTCGGTAGTAGGATTTAGTCTGAACATTCAATTGGTCCGTATTTTGGGGCTGAAGGAAAATGGCAACCTGATCAAAACTACAATACTAGCGACGCTTTTCATGTACCTGTCTTTTAAAGAAATGGTTTAAGTTTCTCATAGAGTTGACATTTAGGATAAGAAGGCAATAATGCTGTGGCAAGAGCGCGGTGGCAAGAGTGCAGAGACCTGGAGCCTAGGCACCATGAGTTCTGTTACGCGTATGGTTCCTGTAGGAGGGTACTCTGTAAATACTAGTAAAAGATTACAACTCATCCTTTTATAATAATACGTCAATAAAGGCCTAGTAGGTTTTATGTTCTATATCTTATGTAAACGGAAGAGCTTAACGAAAATGGGTGCGTCTTATTGAGCTCATTGGAACTTCCATTCCATTTATGGAGAAAAGAATGGTCTCCTAACTTTGCTTCTGCTTCAGATATAGAACATCATCAGGAGGAACCATGTTCCATTCCGGCACCTCTTCATCTAAAGTCTTTTGATCCAAATATCATCGTTCCTTGTGACCAAATGAAGCGGATTGCTTTCCTAGGCAATTGCTGTACATTCCTTTTAATAGCTTTCTTCCCCTTTACAATAAAAGCTAATCTCCTTCGTATTATATGCACTCAGAATCTCGAAACAAAAAGCTGTCCAACCATTGTCTTTACAACGCGCATGCCAAACCATCATGCTCCTGATCTTTTAGGAAATAGCTGCTCTCAATATAACGTATGCAACCATTCTACCGCTTTCTCTCTCCAAATTTCTCAACAACTTTCACGTTCTTTAGTAATGGGTATTGGGATAGAATAAGATCTCATCAAGGTCAACAAATATAGTTCAATTACTGTACATTTTGCATCATCAATCGTGACTTATTTCACCCAGGTCATGTCAACTAATTTAACTTCCTAATTCATGACCAGGTTGTCAAATATTTCATGATAGAATAGCCCGACGTAAATCTCTGGGGCAAAATTCCGATACTTTTATGTCAGATTATAAACATAGATATGACGATAAAGAGGAGGCCTTCATTAAGGAAGGATGAGAAAAATAATGTTTTCATCAAAGAAGAGGGAGAAATAATTTGTGATAGTGTAGAATACAAGTCATTACCTTTTGAAAATGCAGCAGCAGTACCAGAAAAGTCCAATACAAACTAGCCTCGATAACCTGAGAGATCGAAGGTTACAAACCTCTCCCAACTTGTTCATTTACTAACCGTTGATCTACGTTAACTTCTTCATGAAGATGCATACCCGTTCCTTCTAACATGAGCTTAGTCAGCTTCTCCGCTTCTAAATCTTAGAACACTATTTCGGAGCAGTGCCTACGCATTGCTGTCTTGGGAACCCTATGTCTATTGGTCCTCAACCGCATTGATAAGCCTTTATTTGCTGCTTATAGGTCTCTCAAATATTAAGTGCATACAGCTAATTGAGTTGACGTTTACAATGCGTACGAGTTGATAGCGACAATGTATCCGCAAAGCATGCGGCTAAGCACAATCCACTGGACCCTTCAAGCGGCAGTTGCAGTTTAGAAAACTGTCATTTTTTCACAAGTTTCCCAGAGTAAATGCGTTAATTACTAGCTCTTTTCTTTCCTAATACATCTATCTTGTTAAATCACAGTAATTCATCCTACAGTAAAGTTTTCAGAAATGAAAAAGAAACCATTCTCTATTGTAAACAATAATAAGGTTTGTGGGGCCGAATAAATGGCACATCAATTAAAGTCTGCAATGATCTGCTTTTATTTTATCTGCAACCCGGCATTTAGGACATAGGCAGAAAGTCTGCTTCATAGACTACATTAATTGGTAGATGATATTCATTCAATTCTCGTAGATATCTGAATGGCATCTATCTTGAGACAGCAAATCGGAGGAGGTCATCACGTATAAGCAAACTGAGATCGTAGATTGATCGAATAACTCAGACCTTTCGTTTACTCGCCGCAAAAATACTACCTTCATGGGGTAAATTTGGCCTACGGACTTTAAGTTGCCGGTTCCTGATGAAAGCTAAACACAAAACATTGCTTTCCCTCTTTCTTATTTGAGAATGTAGCTTGTACTTCAAACGATGTCAATGGCATTCTCCAGCCTCATCTTCGATTTTCCAAGTTGCCTTATGTACCATTGAAGTTGTCTCTCCTTACACTCTTTAGGATGCAGTCATCTCATACTCCATAATCCGCTTTCTTCCTACGACGTTTATCATTCCAATGACCCTTTATAAACTTCTTCATTTGTTCATTCTTTCTTATATCCAATTTTTAGGAATTCATGTTTCTCACTAGTTATTAGGAGCTACTTGATAAAGACGATGTTTGAAAGACATAAGAATGAATTGCACATACACATATCTCTGACTTGTTTTCTGGCAAAAATGAAACCTTACCTAAGGAATAAGAAATGTACCACCATGATAATTTAAACACAGATCCACATTATAGCAGAATACATAACTGAGAATGTGTGTCGACCGTAGAAAAATAACAGAATGGTGAAAGGTCATCAAAGCTCTCTTCATACATAACTGCTATAATGGTTGGTTTCTATGGTCGACTCACATCTTTTTATTCAGAAAAATAATTTTTTAAGATCAATTAAGGCTGAGATTAGGTCAAAAATAAGAATAAACTAAGAAGCAACTGAAGCTTGGATAATAAATGGAGATGATATTTTTCATCATGAAAGTTATCTGCATATTCATAAGAAATAAATATAATCAACGGCCTTGCCTTGATCTTTTAGGAGATATAAAATTCATAATGTCAATTCATAAGTCGATTAAAATTGTTTCAATAATGAAAAGAATGGCTTCGATGATAGCAGGTGTACATATTTCCTCCATAAAATGGAGAAATGAAGAAATGTTATTGAAATTCGCTACACAGAATTTCATTCTATTTGAAATCTGCAGGTGAACCTTTCCTTTCGCCAGGAGGATGCAAGAGCGTGAAATTCTGAGCAGAGAATTTTCTAACCTTTTCTTTAGATATTTCCTCCTACATTGCTTTAGAACTACGTATAGAGCACTCTTGTTGACAGAATTGCTATTATTTGCTTATATCTTGCAATTTTTGGTCCATAAACTTAAATATGTCTCGATGTGCATCATTTGCACCCATAGCAAAGCATTTTATTAATTTGTGACAAGCAAAAAAACAAGAACATTTTGAGTCTGAAGTCAAGCCTAGAAATAAGAACATCCAGCCTGAAGTAAATTTTACTTAAGTCGATAGTTAAGTTCCATCATTAACAATATTTCTATGTGATCACGAGAAACGTTGGCTAGTTGAATGTCCTCGTGAGTTTTGTCCTGTGTATTTTAGAAGATTTGTAGATGATTGTTTTGTCCTGTTTTAATGTAGTGATGATGTTAGTTTATTTCTCAATTACCTTGATTTCCGCCACGTCAACATAAATTTCACCGTCGAAGAAGAGAGAGATAAGAAACTTCCATTCTTAGATGTTGATAAAGTTTACTTGTTTTTACGAAAAAAAACCGAGTGCATTACCTGCAATGCTTTACCAGTAGACATCGACATTAAGATCGACGCACGTTTTGAGACCAGTCTCGCTACCAATGTCACTTGACATTGGATGGACCACCATCCGGCGCATTAACCTGTCCAAGGCATATTGATTTATAAAGTATCATAGAAAAGAGAGGGTTTTAAATCTTCGTACTATGAAAAGATATCGTAGTAATAGAAAATATATCGCAAACTGTATTTGAACACTTGAAACCAAACATTCGAGTCGTGTGCTCTATCAACTGAGCTATGTAAAACCACTTTGATTGCCTATACATTCCTCTTGATAGCTTTCACTCGTCCATACGCAAAAATCGACCTTCGATATGGCGAAACATTTGAGGCCAATCTTTCTGCACCGTGTAATTTGACAATGAAAGGACTCCCAACCTTTTCATCAATCTGTCTATATCTATTGAAAATTACAAAGTTGTACCGCATATTATTTTTATAATTTCACTAGCTTCTTTTTTAAACTGATTACTTTAAATCCTCTCTAATTTATATGCAAGACGAGAAGCGCGAGACTGAGACACGAACAAATATGGCCTATATGAAAAAACCAGGGGACAAAAATGTTACCAACTCATCTCCTCAATTGCTTTGCCTCTCTATTTTACGTAATTGTATCATATACTATCAGAAGCATCCTGACATCGTTTTGATCGTATTCTGTACCACTAAAATGTTGCGGAGCGCGTGATTATTGCTCCCCTGTTAAGTAAGACCTTTACCTGTCATATAAAGACAATCTAGTATTTGTCAAACGCAGTGTACTTGATACCAAATTTTAGATGACATGAGAATGAGTGACTGATGTTACGAGAAATCCGGTATATTTTGGAATGCAGGTGTTTGAGCAACCTCAAAATAAAAAAAGAGAATAAATGCGAATATCACCAGCATGTTACTCAGGTCGTATATAAAACTGCTGAATGGTACCCGTTAAGGGCTTAAATCTGTTCCTATCAGACCACAAGCTATAATAATCGTATGAAAGGTAAATCCCTGAGAATATTTCAAGTTTGAAAAAGCGTATCTGTTTGTTTACATCAGCTTAGATGGTTAAGTTCTATGGACAATTAAAGAAAATTAAACCAGTTCTATGAATGTTAAAACGCTTTGCCAATGGGAACCTGGGTGACTTACTTACAAAAGAGACCGAAACACTCAGATAAAGCCCAGCCCTCAGATATGTACCTCAAAGCTCAACGGCAAACTTTCTCACTTTCTCACCATTATCCTGTTAGGGTTTCTATCTGTCAGCTTGGTGAACATGTCACAATGGCTATCCAGCCGATGTATGTCATAAAGTTTTTCTTCTACGACAAGGCCTGCATTGCTTCCTCTCCTTGTGAGAGCTTCGTTCACTCCGTCTAGCCATCTCTTTCATGGTCTTCCAATTGGCCACTTTCCTGTTGGTCGCCATCTTAGGTATTTTGTGGCATTCTTGTACCGTCCATCTTCATGACATGCCCATACCATCTCAGCCTTCCTTCTTCAACAACATTAAGCAATGGTTTCAAATCTGTCCCTCTCGTTGTCACACCTCTGATTGTTCTTAAAACTTTCATCTCTGCTGCTTGTAACATTTGTGCACCCGCAGCTACCTTGAGCATTTAATGTCCCCTACTTTTAATCACATTACCAAATCTCTAGAATTAGGTCTAATAGTAAGATGGAACTCAGCATATATTTGAGGAAAATAGTTTTTTGTTTTGCTATTAAAGACAGCAGTTTTGGTAGACACAGTAAATTTCTAATCTTTTTAAATAATGAATACTCTGAAAATGGAGACATGTGACTAGTAAAAGAATCTGCTAGGTTTTTCAGAAAACGATGGTAGACGCCATCATAATCTCGTAATGTTTGTTTTGAATAAGTCTCTAAACATATACAAATAAAAGAAAATGATATTACAGTTACGCAGTGTTTCCTTTATGTAGTGCCCTTAAAGAATAGTTAAACCTTACTATAGCCATGAAGCTTACAAGCAGTAATTGCTTTCACTGATATGAAACGTTTCTCATTGGGCACTGATTGTTTTTTTTCTTTTTTACTTACAACATGGATTAACTACCTAAAACCTTAGTCAGACGTAGTTGCTTGTTCTGTTTTAGCTGTGAACCAGTTTATTAGCAGGAAACGTTCTCCTAGGGGTGTCAATATACAAATTTGAACTATTAAGTGTCTTGTTTACTTGTTATATAAATTTACGTATAGGGTGGCCAAGTTGATGGAACCAACCGCTAATGTTAACTTTGTAACCGACTCAACCATCAAACATCAATTGTCTGGGGAACCGTAGCAATTTTTTTGGTGTGTAT
>JAAAKL020003484.1:0-18400 GCA_010016065.2 Carybdea cf. marsupialis auct. non (Linnaeus, 1758)
ATTTGTTATCAGCATAAAAAGTAATTCCTTTTTACTTTTTAATTGTTGTCAAAATTATTTATTTTGGAGTTATGGTTATTATTGGGTGGAGTCGTTCCTTATTTACAGTTCGTTACCACAAACTATTTAATGCTCAATCTTTTTTGTAATTTATAATACAAGGAATACTCTAATCTTGGGTAACGGAGTTTACTCAATGATAATATTATACCCCAGAAAAATAATTTTTCCAAAGAAAGGTGTATTATATCATCGTGTACATAAACATGCGGCTTTTGTCAAGAATAGCGTTTTATTTTAATATCACTTTTTTCGTGCGCAAAAGAGACGCTAGATAAGGCGATTTCAATTCAAACGAGCCATCTTCCAGCATTCTATGACCATAGGCTTGGTGTGATTTTTACCCAGGGAAAAAAAGAGACATCGGGGCTTCCCTTGCGAAAAGTGATTTTCCTTGTTCAAGATACGGGACTCTAAATCTTCGTAAAGAGTTTCTTTTGCCATGGCGATTCCAATGAGGCAGTTTTCATTTCGATCCGACGCCATTTTCGAAGTTGATTTTTGATTTCATAGTATTACTCGTTTAAAATGCAAGAGCCATTAAATAAAAAATTTTGGAAAAAAATAGGAATTTGACATTTGAGATTGATTTTTTCCGAATTACTTCCAAGAAATCTATTATATATTTGGAATTTTGTTCTTCGGTTCTCAGTGGGATAACTTAGTGTTTTGCGATTGCGACATAACATTGTTATGAAAAAGTTTATGTGTGCTTTTTCATCATCAAATATTTTCATCTTTCATTTTTCTCGGCTTAATAACATTGATCCTTGTTGTGCTTGATAACCGTTGTATAATACTTAACTTCTGTTATGTGTTTTTCTTTACAATACTGGCAGCGATAGCAATTGGTATTCAACATAATAGTTGTTCACTACATCGATCCGAATGTTTGTTTATCAATTACTAAATAAATTCGGGTTTATCTCCTCAATGGTTTGCTTTGGTGATTGTTAATCGAAAGAAGGTTTGCTACTACGATGCTTAACGGGATTGACAAGTTTGAAGGAAGAAATCTATTTAAAATGCTTTCTACAAGTTATTATAGGAAACATGAGACTGTACATCAAAAAGCTTTACAAGCATTGGATACATCTGTACTGTAAACATTAGTACAATAAATAGACGGAGTAAAAGAATTAGACGTCAACCCTCATACGATCACAGTCACATTCAGTTACTTTCTTTAATTATATTGGTAACATCTTCACTTAGTAATTTTCACTTCCTCACTTTTTCCCCTCCTTTAATATGCCAATTGGTAACAAATACGGGTACTAGGTAGCCCATGTGCTGTTGAAAATAACGCCCCCCCCCCTCTCCCAGGTAAGCGACATGATATAGTTATTAACGTGCCTTACTTAAGTCTCGAGAATTGAATACGCGAACGCTTGCCTGGGTATTTTTATTCGAAGGTTTTACATGCAAGACATTCTTACACAAAAGTCCTCTCTTATAAATATCGGGTGAAAATCATAAGGAAAAATTAAGAGCGGTAGAAAAAGATCCCGCCAAACACGACAAAGCAGAGGTAAAATAACGCACATTTTTTTCCGCAAAGATTGATGGCCTGAAAAATATCTGCTTTAAGGTAGTAAAGAACAACATGCTCAAAAGCAAACTATATTCCGGACACCATTTCGTCTTTTTACAATTTTATCATGTCTATTGATACAAAGCCTTTGAATGAAAGCACTTGCAATATGAGATTTAAGTTTAATCGCGAAGTGTAACGTTCTAATTTCTAAAGGGGGCTAAAATCTAGCAGAGAAGAGCTCTGAGCGAGCAAATAACTAAAGTAAGGATAGGAGGGGTGACATTACAGGAGATGGGCCTATCTTCAAGCATCGGAATTAGGGTGGGTCAAAGAAGATTATAATACAAGAATGAATAAGGATGTTAATAATTAGTACTCAAAGAAAAGTATAAAAACGTCTGTTTTAGCAATTTGAAAGATAAAAATAAGTGAATTATCGAAAGGGCAATACCAACACCTTAGTGAGAAAATGATGTATGAACAAAATATATTTGTAGAAAGCAAAGAAGTGACAATAAAAATCAATTAGTCTGATTTTGTACAGTCTTTATCAAAGCAAACGTTTGTTACAGTCACAAACAATAGTTTCCTTTGTAGTGTTGTGCTTTATTACGTAAAGGTGTATTATTCACGCTTAAGGTAGTGTACAATTCCTCCTTCTGCCAGTTAAATATTATTCTATTCAATTCAGCTACTTTTCCAACTCATTATTAACTTCCTGAAAAGTCCCAACCACGGGACGCTATAAAATGCTAGAAGTTTAGAGATGTACTTTGCTAGAATCGTCGGTACTTTGCCAGATACACCCCACCACTATTGTTCAAAACTGCACTGAAAAAATAACCCTAACCCTGTGGAAAAGGTTGTGGTGGGATTCTGTCTCTGAATGAGGCGGTGGAGGGGTATCTGGAAAAGTACCGATTTGCCAAGTTATATTATCATAGAAATTTTCTTGCCAATATGTACTTTGCAAGAAACCGTTTGTGAGAGTAGATACTAGTACCATAACCCCTAACCTTAACCTCTTACCCTAATTTGATTCTAGGTAAGTACATCTATGGTTAAAAATCCTTCTAGCAAAGTAAATCTCTGTTTTAGCAAAGTAAATCTCTATGATTCTAGCATTTTACGCGTCCCCCCCCCCCCCCCCCCCCAACCACCTCGTCGATTCGAGAATTACACAACGTATAACATGTGAAAGGTACCAGAAATGTACATTTTTCTACAATCAGTACAATATAAACTCGAACAAACGCACAACAGTCTGCTACTAGAGCAATAACCATAACGTAGAGCATACTGAAAATTATGCTTAGAATCCTCGCTATTGGATTTCTGCTACAGTGGCGATTTTCTTCGTGTGGGGCCCTGGGCACTTTTCAAGCGCGGGGTCCTAATCAAGAAAAGTATTATTGTCAATATTTCCTCACCTCATATAGCTCACATAATATGGGGCTTTCACAGTGCCTATCGTGTGGAATAATTTTTATATGAAGTGCAGCCTGTGTATACATCAAAATGTAAGAAGAGTTTTGACTTTTTTGATAAATTGGGTTCTGGTTCTATTTTTGTGGTTAGTTGTGATTCCTCAGATTACTTGCAAAGCTTTTCGAAAAAGGAAAAATCAAATCAACGTAAAAAAATTTCTTAGGAGAAAGCGCCGGCCCTTTCTTGAGCGCCGGGCCCTGGGCTACCACCCTGGCCGCCATACAATAAAACCGCCACCGTTCTGGTACACTCATAATATGATACAACGACTCTACTGATAATACGATAACCTGTTAAAATCCAGTTTTTCTTATTATTGTGGAATTTTCAGAACTCTTCTTTCAAGAATTCTTAGCAAAACGTATGAACTATACACAGCTAGAGAATAATCAAGCACGAAATAACCCATTCTATACTACTTTTATACATAGAAATTACTACATAGATGGGATCTGAGTGTGGGAAGTGTTGGGAGTGCTTTACCTTTGATCAAACACCAATAGTACAAGCTCAGTTTCAGCCACACCTTGGTTATTTAACTTGGTATTATTCTCACGTTTGAAGTAGTTAATTACGTATTATGCTAAGTTTCGAAAACACCTCTCAAATAGTTTGTTTTTGTAGTCATATTTTATCTAACTTTGCCGAATACCATCTTCACTAAAATCCGACAAGTTATTATGCCTCCTCTGATAAAATTCAAAGTTGGTTATGACTAGGTAGCCGTGCAAAGAAACTTCAATAGCAAACTTCACGATAAGTACCTTGGTGCTCATAACACTCAAGCATCATATTTCACCCCTTTATTTCTAGGTCCCTGTCTTTTAACGAAACTCGCCCTCCTCCCGTACAAACACACGTTTTCACTATGAAGACCTATCCTATTATTTTAAAGTACCTTGCAATCACCTTTTAGCAAAAATCCGAGTCTCCTTAAAATTGAGGCCTACCCCAAAGTTTGCAGGTGTAATCCAACGCAGAAACTCATTGGATATATGTAAGAAGGATCGTATTTCTAAAACACGTATAAATGCCTTGTTTTTGTATCATGCAAAGTGTTTCTTTTTCTCAGTCTCTTACCTGGAAGAGAAGAATCGTTCTTCGTAGAAACTAAATCGACAAATCTTAAACAAACCAATTAGACCGTTTGATTACGAAGGAAACTTTAAATCGTTCCTGCAAGTTCTTATCGGCAAAATCGTGATTATTCGAATAATTTCACTTGATCATCTCTTCTGTCTCCACAATACATCCCTACCAGATTTGATGGAAGATTCAGTGCTGGCAAGCAGTATATCAAAGATTCTACTTGACAATATTGATTTATGCTTAAAAGTCATTACGAAAAGGGCAATAATATAATTTATACTCGGTAATCTGATTATGTCCTTTATGTTAACGACGTTAGCACAAATGAGCATGGGTGAGTGCTACAGTAGCCTACAAACCTTAAACAAATGGATCTAACAGCTTCTATTTTCGACAAATTAGAAAGGAGCCGTTGAAAATTAGTAGAATTCACCAATATCAGTAATGCAAGGTCGCCTTGGATGTAATACACCTGAACCGTACCAAAATTGTAGCCAGGTATTCCTAACACCCCTACAACATGTAAAGACATGCTGTCTGACCTGCGTTACAACTCCTACTTCAAACAATTACGTCGTTATGTGCGCAACTGCAATTTGCGTTCTAGCCAGTCCCTTCAGGACAGATACATACAGCATGAAGATATAAGACATGCACTCGGAGAATTGCATTATGCAATCTATTGTACACATCTGATGAGAGATGCTAGGTACAACTACGTGCACTCCGGTGGATGTAACTCCCTCCTTCTGCCGTTATCATGGGTTATTGGCTCCCGTATTGGACTGATCATGCATCCAAAGATCGAAAATAGCACTGGCAAAACAGCAAGACCGTTAAAGAGGCCAAACAAGACAATACCTAACATCATGCGGAAAAAAATACGGAAAATCTGTGAAGACGCTGCCAATGTCACGAACATTCCCAAAAACGTGCTCGCTCCTCCCATGAAGACACTGGCTCCAATCGACGAAAGAGCATCAATTACTCTCTTGTCCGGGGTCGGCTCTGTAGAAGTCATGAACGCGTGAGCAACATGTGCACTGTAATCGATTGCAAAACCCAGAGCCATGACAAGGTTGATCATGGAGATGGAGTTCAGGGAGACATCATAAAAGTACATCAGACCAATCAGTTCAGTTATTAAGCTTGCAAAGCCGAAGAGAAGAAGAAGGACAGTTACAGGATTTACGCAGAACGGGAAAGTGATCACCATGATTGCGGCAGCGGCAACACAAATGTTTCGCGTTACCTCAACAACCACGGCAGCGTACTGCTCGAAGAATATAAAGTTATCTGAATAGGGTATGATCTTCACTGTGTTTTCTTTAAAAGCTTTTCGTATTTTCAGCATAGCATCCCTTTGTATAGTTGATTTTGTAGTTGACTTCATGTAAACGTCTGTTCTGCTTGCTTCAATTTCGCCCTTGCTGTTCATTTTTATATTTTGGAATAGGTGCACATTTGATGGTAAGGAAAGAAATTGGGGAAGTCTTTGACTAAAGTTCTGTCCTTGTATGTTAATACCGCCTTGCTTGATGCTCCAGTCTTTGTACTCTGACACCCATGAAACATGCTGTGTCGTATAAAGTCCCGTAGTAACGGCCAATTTACCTGCTTTCTGAACTTCGTCTTGTATTTTAGGGTCACTGTAATCCTTTACTCCAAGGTTAAAAAGTCCAACACGGATTGAGGAAGTAAAGTCGTTCTCAACTTTCTTTAGATACTCGAGATAGTATGAGCCATCTTTAACAAGAGAGGTACGCGAGAACTCTTGACTGACATTAAAACAACCATAAATACCAAAGGACAGAAGGCCACTTGACAACAAGACGACGACGACCTTTCCTTGCCATGTCATTAGGCATTTGGCATACTTTTTGACGAGAATATTTGACATATTCTTACTTTTCTGTCCTACCACATTAGATAAACAACATGTTGCGTTCTCGCCTTTACAGATTGGCAAGCATTCTCTCCTGTTTGCTTTAATTCGTTTTGCATCGAAGTATAAAAATACGACAAATATGGTGACTTGTAACACAAATTCGATGGAGAAAGTCAACGAGGCAAAGACGCAAAAGTACCGAATGGCTGGAAAGTCACTTGTTACACTAACAGCAAATGCAGTGATATCAGTTAGCGTTGTCATGGTTATCGTTGCACCGATGTGACCCATTAACTTGGGTATGCGTTGAACAGGGTCTTCTTCGTAATCTTCATCATTACGGTCTAAGTCGCTCTGTTTGTCGAACTCGTCTACAATGATAAACATGTCATCTATGCCTACGCTTATAACAAGAAAGGGGAGCACGCCAACTATGCTAACAAAAGGTGTGCCAACCATCATTGATAGACCGAAGCCAGCCAGAATCCCTAACCCTGTTGAGAGCACTCCAAAAAATGCGAGAATGGAATGACCTTTTATAGGGTTTGTGAACTTTCCAAGCATAACACAAGCGAATGTTATCATTATTGAAAATGCTGCTGACACAAGAGGTATATCTCCACCTGTGCTTTCGGATATTGAATCATCAATGGAACGTTGAGCTGACAGGAGTACGGAAGCACATTTCAAGTCTTTAGCCCTTTTTTGAATTAGATCAATATACTTCTTCTCCCATTCAAACACCGCACTGTCCTTATCGTCTGAATTCTTCATGAAGAACGTAATACGAATTATTTCTATCCGAACATATGAAGATTTATTTTCTTCGTATTTTGCAATCATGGATTCCTTATTATGAATAGGGATTTTTCCATTTGACATCAAGGTATCTTTTCGTGCCATTGATTTGCTAAACTCTTCTAGTGAGTAACTGGCGTTTGAAATAAGTTCCAAAGGATTGATCACACTGCAGTTGCTGAGAGAGTTGAACTGAACGTATCTATGAATGTAACTTGGTTTCTGAACACAGAGCTTCTCATAGCCTGGAATTGCCATTACTGCAGTTAGCAACTGATTGGCTTCTTCCACACATTCCTTCACCATAAAATTGTTACCTGATTTTGGAAAGAAGCCAACTTCCTCAATGCGGTTCTTTTTCATTGTTCCAAAATACTGACTGATTGTTTCCTGATCTTTCATTGCTTGACTGCTCGTAGGGACGTAAAGTTTTTCCGCTCGAGATTCCCTCCTTAGACGCAAAATGCCTACTCCACATAGTGCAACTGTAAGCAAACAGATAGCTATCCAAATGTATGGATGTTTAATAAGTGATTTGCCCAAAAACTCGAAGAACTGATCAACCTTCCTCGGGATATATGCAACTTTTTTCGTATAAGATTGCCAGCATGATTTAGACCTAAGCGAGAAATTACACATTTGAGTTACAAAACCCATCTAATGTATAGGATAAACGAATTCCTTCGCAAAACGTTGTTGGAAAACGCCATAAAGAGCAATTCTTCATGCTTTAGGAGCATCAAGTAAATATTTAAATAATCTCGTACATTGTCAGATGAACATGATCCTAGAACCGTGGTAATTGTAGCTGTTAAATAAATATCCTTACTCATAAAGTTACGGGACCATTTCAACTTAGGGAGGTAAACGGATTACTGCTCAAATTTCAAATCTAAAATATTTAGGGCAAATTTGAATTTGCCAGTTTCAAGTTAAATATTTCTTAAGCAAAATAACCAAATAGCGACACTTTGGACATTTATTATCCAGTTTTGGTCAAATAGAGGTCATCGGTTTTGCCCTCATTTCAACTTTCCAGAAATTTTGGGATGCACAGTTCTCCCTATGCTCCTCCGTTATTACGTCTATTCCCTTACTTATGGTATCATATCAAATGTGGTGTTGGAGATGTCGTTGCTGAGTTGTTCAGAATTCGGACTCACCAACTAAGATTTATCCGTGTTATTTCAATGATAATCCAAGGCTTTCAATTTTGACCCCCTTTAGCACTTAGAAAAAGCACTGAACTCTTTTTTTCTACAACGTAAACTGGACTGAGAACTCCCCGTAGTGGTCAGGGGTGAGGACATCCATCGGCTAAAAGTAACAAACCTAGCTGATAGTATCGTGTATTTTAAAGTAGGATTATACCCTGACAGAAAAGAGCCTCAAATGATCAGAATCCTGCTTAAAGGCATGTACAATCTAAACAATGGGTACCATTGTTTTGGAAATGTTTCATGTTGTGAACAGGGCCGTGGCCAAACTCTCACATTAGGTGGGCCGAAGTTATTTCCTGGGGGCATCCACTACAGTTTGAACAGTTATCTTATTTAGGTGGATAAACAAGACTGCTGTTGGCTTCTTGGGGTCGTTTATCTCTTCTGTAGTGCAATTTCTTATCTTTTAACACCATAGAAATCACTTCCTATGTAAAACGTTTTTAAGAATGAGACCCTTGTACCATCTATTAAGTACGTTTCTACCGTAGCAATAAATAAAACCAAGGTAATGAACTGCAGGAAATAGGCAAAAAGCCCCATGTAATGTAAAAGCAACACCATGTAGTTTTAACTCTAAGTCAATTCACGCAATTCTTTACTTCAAATAGCCAGTGACTCAAGCGACCTCTGTGTATCAATCCCAGTTTCTCTCTTGCCAATCTTAGTAGCAAGATGGTGAAAGTAGGAATTTAGTTTGCAATTATCTTCCAAATGAAATTTCTTAGATGCTCTTTACATTGCTCTTCACCAACCTTTTGACTCCGAAACAGGTTGTCCAGTTCCAGCACTTCTTGCCCCACACAGTAGCATAGGAGCTCAGGTTGTTCTATCCGAATCTCAATAACCCAATCCTACCTCCAGCTTTATTACAATTTTGGGTTAATACAGGTACAATTTATATATTGCTGGTTAAATGATTTCAGGCATCAATTGACGTGTAGCATGCAGGATCAGCAGAATGTCTGGTTGGCATCTCGATTCTGTTGATCCAGTTGAAATCATAGACAGGAAACAAAACGAAAATTAAAAATCTGAACCAAGAAATAAAGTAAACGTATCACACCTTTGTGAGGAAAGCGATATATTCCCTTACTTCATATTCCAATTGTCCAAATGGGTTCATTACAATATTTACTGTTTTTGGGGTGCTCTATTTAAAATTGGTTTGCTATTTCGGGGCAGGAAATTTTCCACAGGGGCGTCGCCTTTGCGGTCCCTTCTTGGCTACGGCTTTAGTTGTGACAAAGCACATTGTCATTCATTGCAGTTGAGGTAAAGCAATGTTATATGGTTCCCTTTATTCCTATACCATAGTAAGGTCTCTGAAAGGAGTAATCCACACTAAAGCTGTCTAAAGGACAGTAAAATTGTAAACAGTATCTACCTCTTAATATTCGATTCATCTCTCTCACCATTTTCCACCTGCAAATCAAGATTCGAAAAGGAAGAAGTTTGAGACAATGTATGCTATATAAAGGGACCTCAGACCATAAATACTATATCTCGTGTGCAGAAATCTCTTATAAAAACAAATTGATAAGAGGAAGCTACCGAGACTTGCTCTCTAAGCTATGTTCATATGCCGGATCAAAGAAGACTTTGCTTCAAAATGGGAAAATAAGAAACTTAATGTTATTATCACAGAACCAAACTTTATCGCAAGCAAAGTACGGTGTCTAGGCATTCTAGTTCTTGATGGTATGAATTTCACAAGATTTTGATTTTCTGTCTTTGCTTTAAGAGAAAGGTCAAAGAGGTTGTAGTTACTACGTCTTGTCACATAATCGCTTTTGTTTGATAACGTACGAAGCACGAGGCAGCACTGTTCAAAAATATGTGTCAGAGAGACGAATCATGTTAAAATCAGAACCAAAGTATATCCAGCAATTTGTACCTTGCCTTGGCATACACAAAAAACATTCATTGATTAATTAAGTCACCAACAAGATTTTTTGCTTCAACAATACACCATATATCTAGTGACAGCTCTTTGAATATTTAGTGACCTGGGCGTAAAATAAATTGCTTTTTTGCTGCATTGTCAAAATGTCTTCGAAATGCTAGCAAGGGCTGTAAAATTAACTAATAATAATATTACAAGGAAAGATGAAGGTAAACTTGGAAAATACTGTATGGGTTACTACTTAAAGATTACCATTAAAAGTATCTCAAACAACTACAGTTTCTAATAATTACTAAATAGAGGATGCTCAAGGTTCAACCTGAAATATGTGGTGTGTAATGCATATTTACGGTTCCAAATGCGCTTAAGAGGGAACTAATCTTCAATTAGCTATGCCTATTCTATAAAAAATAACTTAAATGTTTACAAGAATAATAAAGTAAAATGTACCCGTCGACGTAAGTAAACACAGTACAGCATGAAAAATTATGGGAAATCCTACAAGTCGTTTCGGAACATAAATATGTCATAAGCCAATGTTTGTTTGAAAACCCAACATAAGATAATAAATACCAAGACAATTCGCTCTTAGTATTATCAAAACCCTTGTCTATTATCTTAGCACACTGCAAACTCCATTCATCGAAGCGAAAATGCCATGCCACTGCCATATTGGAAGTTGACCATTGTGACATCAACTTTCTGTAATGAATGTTCGCAAAGTGTAGGTTGACATCACTGTGTAGTCATGGTGTCACGGAGTGCATTCTCTCATGAACGTGGTTTGTCTAGGGTTGTGCTCTTCTGGTACTAAGCCTGTGTAATGTAGCAGTTAGTACGCTGGATCGTAGTACAGAAGGCCGTGGATCGAAACCCAGTACGGGTATAGCCTTTTCAACATGCCAACTAAAATAATTCGGAGGATAAAATTAAACGTATCCCATGTATTGTGTACAGCGGTGCAAAATAATCCTTTTCTATCCTGCAAATTTTTCATCAAATGATTTCCTCTTTGGCTGCGGAGGGCTTGCAGTCACCAGTGTCTAGCAGAGACTTTTAGCAAGATGTATCAAATTGATACAGAGCTTTGGAGATGAACTACAAAACAAATACGTGTTGCGCAATTACGCACTAGAATAAAATTGTGTGAGTTGGTACCATTGAGCTCTAGGAAAGACTGGATCGAGCTTCGCATAGTTTCCAAAAGCGAAAAGGTTTAGTCTCGAGTACAGGCCCCCATTGGTCAAAATAGCACGGGAAGGTACGCCATGTTACGTAGCATTGTTTAAAAACTTTGTTTGATGGGGACTGAAATGGCATCCAACGACTGACCTCACTTTATGACGGAAGGTGCTCTGTCCACTGTTTTTTAGAGATCAGTGACTGGTACAGGTATCTATTCTCTAGTTGAATATCACTTTACATATGTTACGTACTGTGATGATGGAAGGTAGATGATCCGAAAAGTACACATCTTACTGAAGACAACTTGGCACCATAACAATTGCGTCATGCAGTGGAGTTTGACATATGTCTGTATCATGGGGAGGGAGGGAGGAAAAAGTATGCCTTCACCACCTTTAATGGCTAGCACGCATTAAAGAATCAACGGACCCCACTTAACTAAGCAGCATCACAAAACTCGTGTCAGAGCAATAAGAGGGTAACTGGTTGAGTTTAACAATCAACACCCTCATAAATTGCCGACATTGATGTAGGTATGCATGCAAACTTGCCTTTGCTATCTTTTTAAATGATCGTATTTGCACCGATGAGAGATAAATTACCATTGCTCCAACATTACCATTATAATTCTTATTTTACCTTTGTATATATCAATACGAAGATATAAAATTTAAAAAGCATTACCTGTCTTCTCTGTCTTAATTCATTATTAAAGTTAGTTGTTCGAACACTATCCCTCTCGTTTGTATTGTTAACAGGGGTGATATTCTCCTCTAGGCGAATTTCTCCCTAAAAAGCACAGATTATCAAGTGTAAACAAAGAAATATTTCTAGAGATGAAGTCATTACAAGGCTATTAATAAGTTGTATCTTTTGTAAAGAGAGGATTTAAAAATGGTACGTTTGAATAGATACTGGAGAAATAGAGAAGTATTTGTCACCAACAGGATTCGAACCAGTGACCCACGCATTCGCCAACTGATCTATTTGTATGTCTAACCTCTAAATGACCCTGAAAGTTAAATGATACATAATTGAAAGGAATGCTGCTCCATAATTGAAAGGAATGCTGCTCCATAATTGAAAGGAATGCTGCTCCATAATTGAAAGGAATGCTGTTCCATTATTGTATACGAAAATATTCAGGAGGCGAACTTTCCGGCGTATATAGTGCTCAAAGGACATGGAAGTATTTCTTTGAACAGATATTTTTAATGGTTGATAAAAATACGAACAGTCTAAGAGTCTCATCAGTTTCAAATGCCACGCTGACATGAGTAATTGACAAAAATCAGATTCTGATGGGGGTACAAATGAAGGCTGAAACAATCCTATATCAAATAAAATGACCAAACTCCAAGCACAAAAATTACAAAAGAATTAACTACGTGTTCTTTAGATTATCACCATCTACCTGTAGGATTGCCAAATTTTCTCCACTCCCCTCCCCCTTCCAGCAATAAATAAGGTTGTCTTTAATAGCAGCTCATGGAGTTTCTCAGCTATTGGTGCGTACCCATGAATTTTCCCGACAAGTATGTTTTGTCTTCGATACCGTCAAATGCTTAGTCATTCACTTTATTGGCAAAATTGCCACTAAAATGCTAATAAACTGAGCATCATCGGCTAACAGCGGAAAACATTGAAATATAATACGTGCCAAATCCTTTGAGCATAGTGATACTTAGTAACCAACTATTTATCCATTGTTAAGTACTTCATAACATAAAATCAGGCTTTTATCATGTCCTATATTAGAATTTACTTACTCTTGTATACCTGTAAGGTGAATAATGAGCTTACATTCACGACTAGGGATTTGAAAAATGTTTGACTTAAAGGTTTTCATAAGTATGATGGATTTTCCACTTCGACCAATACAAATGATCTTGTTCATTGTGTATCTAGGGCTCATTTGAAAATAGCTATCGGCCAATGCTAGTTAACATGTAATAGACAAAGTTGTGCCTTGATAACTTGTCCTACACTTACTCCGTCTGCAAAAGAAGGATTCTCCTTGCCGCCCAAAACTGTTTTGTTTTCAAATTTTTCGCCAGCGCTTCTCTTCATTGATGCACCCTCACCCTTAAATGTAAGCAGCAAAAATGCACTACACTGACTAAGGGATAAAAATGTCATTCAACATCAAGCAAAGATATACAACAACACTGTTTCTTTACAGAGCAGATAAGCGCATGCGGCAAGACTCTTCAGTTCTAGAATCTCAGGTAGTCGTCTACACCGAGCATTCATGCTTCATATTATCTCGATAGTGGTAGTGCAATCATTGGTAGCTAAACAAAAACCCGTTGACGCTTGATTATGCAAGTTGACAAGTCAATAAAAATGAAATGGATACGGCACATCCAAGCATGCCGAATGAGGATGGTCTCAACGCCTTAGAAAAAGTGCTTGACTCTAGAACTAGTAAGGAAGTCACTACTAAAACTGTATTAGATTTAGCTAAGTTTGTTTTGTGTAAAAATTATTTCTCTCACGATGGGAATATATATAAGCAACTTAAGGGTACAGCTATTGGAACGAAGTTTGCGCCACCATATGCGATTTTATTCATGGCAGATTTTGAGGAAAGGACACTTGAAGGTTTTTCTATGCAACCTAAGGCGTGGTACCGTTACATTGACGATATTTTTATGGTATGGGGACATGGTGAGAGTAAGCTTCTAGAATTTATGTCGTACTTGAATTCGCTACATTTGTCAATTAAGTTTACTTTCAATTACTCAGCTACATCTATCAACTTCTTAGACGTCAAGTTAGCATATATACAAAAAATATAAGTTTATAAAGCTCTACCTGTCCTCTCCCTCTTCCTTCATTGGTAAAGGTAGTAGTTTGGACAGCATTCTTCTCATCTACATCTTCCACAGGTGTGATATCTTGTTTTCCGTCTATTTTTCCCTAAAATAGAATATGGATGATCATGCATATAAAATTGAAAGAGAGGGAATAGCGACGAGACATCAAAGTATTAGTTTTTCGGTATGTCATAGACAATAGTTACACCAGGGTAACTTTCCCCGTACTTACACCTTCTTCAAAGGCACGATTGTCCATGCTGTCAAGAAATGTTTTGTCTTCAAGTTTCACACTCGCGTGGTTCTCCTTCGACTCAGTCTCAACCTTAAGTGAAAAACAGAATGAAATCAATAGTAGCATAGAAATCATCCAACAGTAAGGAAAGGTTTATCAAAACACTTTTGTGTCCACAGGATAGTTAGAAGCATCCACGGCAAGAAGGTAGGAATCTTGGGAATAAGGATTTCACATATTTGTTCATTGGCAGCTTTTAGAAATTACACTGCGTCGATAGCTTAATTGCAATCATTGGTAACATAAAAGGTCTAAAAGGTATGAAGGATATTTACAGCATTGCATTACGATCAAAAGAATCAAAGTATCAATCCGAATCAAAAATAAACCAAAAATTTGGAGAAGTTTGCTTTGTTTCGTTTCAGGTTGAAATCCATATTCACATAGGTAATGTATACTCGAAGCAGTGGTAAGGTAGGAAAAATCAAATTAGCGCAATTCTACAACCCCTGCACATTCACCGAGTTTCCAGTATATTATTTACCTTCTATTTCGTGTACTATTTGGGGACGAAAGACTCTTTAACTTCTCAACAAAATAGGCAAATCACTTGATTGTATGAAGCAGGGGGGGGGAGGGGGGTGATTTTATAAAACAAGTAGATCGGAGAGGTCAAAAGGTGCTTGTCTATTACATCATCTAGTGTCTATTACGTTTTCTTTTTCTTGAAAGACCCTGTAAATCTTCGTTTTCCTATAAATAACATAAATCCGTTAAATCGATAAGTAAAACGAATATTTTACTGAAATAAATCTATCTATGTATATATATAGAACTCAACAAACATGAAGTGCTTGAGGCGCTGGCCCGGATCGAACCCAAGATCTCCCACACCGAAAGCGAAGACTTTACCATCGCGCTAAATAATATAAACACAATAGTTAAAATTGAGATGCAAGAGTTGCAGGCCCCGTTTAATTACTCATAAATTGTCGTTATGTCTTAGCTATACTCTCTCTACCTCCCATTAACTTCTTAATGATATCCTTTCTCTCTTTCACCTACTTTTAACTTATTCATAAACGAAAGTGAGGCTAGGCTATTATAAGGGAGGGGGAGGGAGGAACACATGACGGATAACTTTATGGGCGTTGTTAGAGGCTTCCCATTAGAAAATTGAACATTGAACCACTGAGAACGTCTTGTTTGGTTATTTTTGACAATCATTACCTCCGGCTCTTGCTTGAGGCATTAAAGAATCTTCGCAATTCGCTGAGATGTGGTGTGCCCCAATGGCCTACTCCTAAATATACTACAGTTCATAGAAACCAATGTGAGGCTACTCCTCGACGTCTAGGTCTAACATAGTGTCTAATCTCTTCTTTGTTTCGCCAAATTCAAAAGCTTGACGACACGAAATAGGGCTTTTAAGTCTAACCTTAACAGCTTGACCGCTTTTGATTAAGACACTGGTTGGTTACATTGCAATATTTCATGCAATGAAAACCTCCTAGTAAAAGGAAGAATGAAAACTGAGACCACAACAAAACACAGACATTTCCCTGCTCATTACCACAAGAGACTACATTCCGCATTCCAGTCGTTTTCTATGCCTTGCAATCCTTTATATGTCTTCAAATATTTACATCCTTAATTTTCCGACGGAATCTATTTCAATGTCAGATCAGAGATTTTTTTCAAGGAAAGGAAAAGGAATAAGTACAATGTGTCGTTATGCAGGCACGAATTTACCATCTGATCAAATATTTGACACTTTTTCGTACATATGCTACACTTTATTTACATCGTACAGTTTATAATAAGGATTCGGTGATTTCAACTTAATTCACGTATCATCGATTCTATGACTTGAGAAATTATTCTACACTCTTAAATAGAAAGTATAATATTTGGCAGCATGGATTTTGGCTGCATTTGAGCCTATCCCTTTATTATTCTAAACCCTTCATATCTACTTGATTTCTTCGTTTCAAAATGTGGACATTTTTCATAGTGCTTATTTAGACTGAGCGCTAAATCTCCCACCTTTAACTTTGGGAAATTGGTAAATTTGTGTTTAGTAAAACTTGCAGTGTGTCTATTAAATAAGCGATGTAGATATTGCATATTCAATATTTGTTTTTCAGGTACTTGTAACAGGGAGTAATGACCGGCCAAGATGCCACGTTGCGGGGACAAAGTAAAAACGGAGAAGTCAAAATAAAAGCCTTAGCTATAGGCCCCTAATGTTTTGATAAATCTTCACATGACATATCCATCTAGTGCGTATCAATGAGGCACCAAACATGAATACGTGATTACTGGTGCTTGATTCAGTTGACTAGAAATGTCCGCTATTACCATCAGTGTACCAAATAAGAAAACTAATAGCCAGTAAATCAGCCAAAAATTGTCAACTACAATAATCCAATAGTACCAGCGTTATCGTTCTAGGTTGGGGTGCCTCTGCCATCTGCCTAACCCAAATTTTTTTCACGTAACTAGAATCAACATTAATGTCAATATTTGTAAAAAAAGAGCTACCGTAAATGACTAATTAAGCGTACTTGGCATTTGCTTAAATGCAGATGCATTTGGGAGGGCGCTTATAAGAACAACGAGCTTAATAAGACTTGGGCGCCTACTGGATTAGCAGTAACACCTGATGAAATGTACCGATGGGCTTCGGCAGTTGCATAATGAACAACTATGACATAGTTGTCCCTGTATGAAACACGACTTCCAGTGACTTCAGGTCTGTAATCAATGAACGATGGCTCTATACAATCATGTAAATGCTATACTTACCATGTACCTGTTATACTTACGTTTGAACATGTTGCATTTATGATAAAAATATTGAGTTTGTAATGTACATATTATACTAATTTTATGCAAATGAAATACACTATACAACTTGCTGCCTTTCTTGTCTTCTCATCTTAAATTAAATTGAACTCGTTTGATTGGGAGGAAGAGATTTCCAATGTGTGATGTTACTCATACCAAAAGCCATCTATACATGGCTGTGTAATCGAGCATGATCTTGCAACGAGCTAACCTTAAATAATTTTCATTTTCTATGAACGTGATCTCTACTTCTATACTCGCAGGCTTTTTAACGCGTACTGCTACATGTTTGTAGATACACATATTCAGCTTCACTCCTTGAGCTTATTGTTACTCTTTGCAGGCCTTTTATTCATAACTTAGATATCATGACCGATTACAGATAACATGATCTCTTAGAATAAAGGTTTTCACAAAAATGTTTTAAAACTAAATGTGACTTCGATTACTCTATGCTCTATCACTTCTTCCATTGTGAGAAACAATCATATTTGTTATGTACTCGTTGACGAAAAAGATTGCTCCATTTTGTATTTGCTGATATCACTTTTGAAACTTGGATCAAACGACAGGGTTCTTCCACAAATTCAACTTGCCGTTCACATATGTACATAGTAGTAAGCTTAAAACTGACGAGAAAAGTAGTCTATGATAGCAAGGGAGAAGCTTAGTCATAAAACAAGAATTGTCATGACGAAAATGAGAAGTTTTTTGAACCTTCTAGATCCTTCTACAGAAAAAAATAGAAATTAGAAGTCAAAGAATAAAGCGGTTTGTTTTGGATTACGTTCAACACAGTCTGTCGGTATCGTGGTAACATCACATAAGTGAGACGCGGATTAACAAAATGGCGATAATGTCTTACCGTTTGTTGTCAAGTT
Organism: Carybdea cf. marsupialis auct. non (Linnaeus, 1758); assembly: GCA_010016065.2. Lineage (NCBI taxonomy): Eukaryota > Metazoa > Cnidaria > Cubozoa > Carybdeida > Carybdeidae > Carybdea > Carybdea cf. marsupialis auct. non (Linnaeus, 1758). The sequence goes on from JAAAKL020003484.1 coordinate 17,957, forward strand.
TTCTTCAGTTGGTAACTGTAACACACTGCTCAATACATCTGGTATACAATTTGGTGGTTGTGTTTCTCGCCGAGTTTCTTAAGGTAAAAAATCGTCTCTATTCTGTTCCCACCGAATACAGTGTCTTCAAAACAGCTAGTAGTTTCGAAACCTTTCTATTATAGCGCGATGAATTATGCATGGACTTCTTTTCTTACAATTTCCTAGAATTTGCTCTTTGTAACATTATCTTCTGTTCGTTGCAAATGAATTCCGTCGCAGCAGTAACTCGTTGCATTGTGGTTAATAGTTGAAAACCAACAAAGCTATTTGTAAGTTATTTGCTATTCACAGTTCCAAAACCAGGTATTGTAAAAACAAGAGATTGCTTAGTCCTTTGCTAAATTACAGTTTAGTAGTGACAGGTAATTGTTAGCTGCGTAGAGGTCTGAAGGGGTGATGGGG
>JAAAKL020003485.1:0-23054 GCA_010016065.2 Carybdea cf. marsupialis auct. non (Linnaeus, 1758)
AAATGCCCTAATTTAATATAAAATGCCCTAATTTAATATATATATATATATATATATATATATAATATCAAACATTAGATATAGATATAATGCTTTTCACAAATAAGTTAAGAGGGAAGAAATATGTTTACCTGTCAACTCCAGTCTTATCATCATGCACACTGCCATACCATTTAACTGGAAGAAACTCCACCCTTCCTGAGAATGTGGCTTTTTCAAAGGCAGGAGAATTCATCAGGTTTAAAGCTATTTGTCTCATATCGTCAACTAAAAACATCAAAACACATTGGCATGTAAGCAGTAGAAAAACCAAAGCATAGAGTGAAGCCATGAACTCACAAAAATTATAACCAAAACGGCTCTAAATGCAGGTGTCATATGAAAAATAGTATGGAAGTTTACTCTTGGTAGCAGTTTTGCTAGGAATTATTATCAAAGAATTTTCTAGTATCTTCTCATGATTTACAATACAAATGAGCTTAAACCTCTGTCATGGAATATTTGAGACCTGATAAAACTGAATATCAGAGCAAATTATATACCTAACTGTCATTGATTTCATGTGTCTACACTAAATATAACAACAGTAACTGCTGGGATGTTTAAAACATTTTACCTCTATAGATAATATGTCATCACTTGCATTTAGATTTGAACTAACCCACATAGTGACAGTGCTCTACTAAATGAGCTTCAATAACAATGATAATAACATAACCCATTTCTGAATTTGTAAATATTAGCTCGTAATCCTCTACCAGTGGACATGGACATATACTTCTATAAAATGAAGAACACCCTCTCTGCATTATGTGCCTTTGATCCATTTCAACTATCTTTCCTGTGGTGATATTAACTCTATTTCTCTAGGAAATTTGGAAATCTGACATTCAAATTCTCTATTATTGATGATATTGGGACTTTCAGCAGATTGACTGGCTGGATGACAGTCCTTCTAACGTTAAGTCACATTGTGCAAAGAACTCCAATGCTGTATAGAAGCAGATGATGGCGTATGATGGTGAAGGATATGGAGCTGATGTACTGAATAGAAAAATGTTATCACTCTTGTTAACTGATCTAATAGAGCACATGCTATACATACATGGGTTGTACACAAACAAAAAATCTGGCAAAACATCAATGCCACTTGACTTTCAAAAGTGGAAAGCTTTACATTGAACTAATAAATTACTACAGTGTAATCCCTATCTTTGAAGCACATGGGAAGATCCTTAAAATATACTCAGCCCATTTTGTGATAATTGTAAATACATGCACTCATAAAAGCTGCCACTTCTCCCAGTATTACATAAACATGTTAACTTTCAAACCCTGTTCACTGACAGCTACTTTGTGCCCTCTAAGCCATCCTTACTGGTAGTGGATGGTAAACAACAACATTGATAAATTTGTAACAAACTTACATGACAAAAACCTAAAATAATACTATCTAACTTCTGGAACTAACTGTTGATTTAGTGTACTATGCCAATACTCATATTGATGCACTTCTGCATTTGTGACTTGAAATATCCCCCCAAATTCTACTGAATAGCAAACACGAAATATGTTTTGGTGGAAACTACACTGACATCATAAATAAATGTAGGTCCAGTTGTTTCATATGACATTTTTCTACACCATTCCTCTATGAGAGTACAGCATGACAATGAAAGTATGTTAATAAATGCCACTGTGATTATGCAGAGCAAAGTTGTCACACTTACCACAGTCCTCAAGGGGCCTGAATTTCAAATCTGCCACGGGGCCAATACCATGAACAACAAAAACCAGATGATCAACTTGATCTGGTTCACCTAAGAAAGCAAGGGTCAAACTTGGGTAATCACTCATTTCACAAAATGATCGCCAAACTATAGCCTGTGGGCCAAAGCTGGTCCACAAGATAAATTCATCTAGCTGCTAAATGTATTTGCATATCAAAAATTCAAATATTAAATTTTGGACACTGGTATAGTAAACTCTACAATGTGGTAACATGCTTAAAACAAACCATGGCCTTGCAAATGAAAACAAAATACAGAAGAACACTGTGCACTCACTGACCAGACAGTCATGCTAAGTCATGCTAAATTGTACCAAGTATCATATAAAGCAAAATAGAAATGCAGCCCTTGCCTCCTGTTCTCTTAGTTATTGAGGGAAATGATTCATGGTCCAACACCAGAGTTAAACAGCTGAATAATGTATAATGTGTCAGTTGCAAAACATGACAGTACCCTTCAATCTGTTGGACAAAAATAAATGCTCAGGGTGGCTACAGAACTCTAACTTCAAAATCCCCAGAGTTTTCCAGAATTTCTTTGATAGTTTGGCCAAATTCCCAATACATTTTCTGACAAAAATACACACCAAAATACATCATAATTGGAAAGGAATAAAGTGGTTTTTTGCTATCTACACATCCCAGAATTACTGTCAATTTATTTAATCTTTCCCAGATTTTTGTAAAACATCTTCACTTTTCCCTGAGTTTTCCAGGGGTTCTTTACCCCCACCTCCAAACGGCTACAAAATACATACAAGTGCATAAATGTTCAGCAAATGTCTCATTTGCTCTCCAAATAAGTATATGCTTAAAATGAACATCTCTAGTGCCAGTTAAATAATCCAGAGGCCGCATTATGTCTTAGACAAATCTCCCAAAGGTTATTAAAGCTCATTTTATATTAAAACTCTACAATAAGTTCCCCTATTAATTCAAGCTCTGTCTTTTCAAGTCTATCTCTCTGTACACATTCATTGTCAATAAATAAATTTGAGAAATGACATATTGTTATTTCCATATTTCATGGCTATTAACACCCTTCTCTCCTCTTCAGCTTCACAGTTTGATGTCGAAAGAAGAAAATAGCTGAAACCTGGTTGCAACAAGGTTTAGGCTACCCATTATGTCACCAGTTTTGTCCTTAGATACGCTTAGCAATGATACAAAGGATTAAAATAAATTGACCCTTATGAAAACAACTACACCAAGATGATCACAAGATTTGAATTGGATAAGAGCTGGATGAGCTGTAGCTACCCTTATGATGGCTGAAGGCCTAACACACATGAAGATTAGAAGTAGATGAGACAAAGATGTTTTTCCAAAAGGAATACAGTCTACTGCCATGTATTGAATGTGTAAAGGATGTGATACAATTCTGTCCTGATGCTGCTTTGTGAAACATGCTAATTAAGAGACAGAAGCTCAAGTTCCATTTTCATATTCCATGCCTATCTTTTTCGCACCACCATTAAAGCTTGTGTTATATATTTCTGATATATTGGAGTCCAAACCCCTCACTTGATTGTAGCATTGAATGCAAAACATTGATTTTAGGACTTAAGTTTCATTATATATTTCTGGAAACCCTCTAATACATATGGATTTTCAAGTGTGGTATTCTTTACACATCAAACAACTGTGAATTGATGATAGAGTATGGAAAGGCGTAGTTTGAGCAATATGATCATTGTTGATACTACTTACCCTCAGGTATGTCATCTTTAATATCTGCAATTCCTCTGCGCACTATATAGGGCCTACGCTGTGAATCTTCTCCAGTCCAATCAACTTCACCTCCTAGCTGTTTGAAATGAACAATGATATTGGCATTGTGGATCTGGATAAAGTCTCCATTGGGAAGCTGAAGTTTATGATTCCACGCAGATGTAGCTGCCACCTTTTGGTATTCATTCTATAATTAAAGGACAAGAAAATGTAAAACTACTCAACTGTCCCATATAGATTCTACATTTTCATCTTAAAACTGGTTCTATATGGTCAATACAATCACTGGAATTACTATCAACAATCCTCAAGACCAATAATGTTCCAATGATACACACATTCATAATGATCAGGTCTGATGGGATTATATAGCCCAATATCAAAACAATCACATCAAGAAATATTACTAGATATATTTATACAAATGTTTGCTGTAACGCATGATGTTTTAATTGAATAATAATCAAAACTCCATGATGGTAAATAACTTGACGAGCAAGTAATCAAATGCTCACATAAGCACATGTTTTAAGCATAATAACTGGCTCAAATCAAAATCAAACTAAGAGCAAACACAGAGCAAAAAGATGTTGTATGATTTTAAGAAGATAAAGTGCATAAAGGTAACCATTAGGCTCACTCAGCTTAATAATCACATACCATTAATCAAATACACACATTCTGGTAATCAATAGATTTTATGTAAAAACAGTTGCAATGACAGAAAAAACAGATAAGAAAACAAAACAAGAGCAAAGAATGGGGGGATGTCTATTGTTTTGTCTTGCCATGATTGCTTTATGACAACAGCAAATCTTGCTTTAAAAAACATTTATTTTTAAACCACAAAAAAGAGTATGTTTGATGTACTAGTTAGTCAATCAAAACTGGCATGAGTCAGGTATTACACAAACAGTCAACAAGCAACAAATGAGTTGGTAGAGAGACATGAGCAATTTTCAGCCTCAGCAATGTGTTGCTATCAAAGAGTGTATAAAGCCATGTTCCTTGGTGGAAGCATTTTCATACAAAATTTCCTATATCCTCTCTATCTGACAAGTAATGCCAGGTTGAAGGAAACTAAACCATTAAGTTTACACATAGGGTACCAAATACAATTGATTCTCCATCCTACAACTTTGTATGAAGGAAATTATCCAAAGCTTAAGCCTACAGACAAAATATTGCATAAAACTACCTTCAAACATGAGGGAAATATGCAACAATTAAGTTGAATCTCAACACACTAGTTGTCATGGCTATTTATTCAGTTTTGCAGTTTTTAAACTGTATCAAATCAAATCAAAGACTAAGGTTTATGTCAACAACACAATTGCAACGGGTACATTTGTGACTCCACAGCATTGTGTGCTCTTTCACTTTTGAGAGAAGACATGCTTCCAACCACAATTATAAGTCACAGAATACTGAACCTAACAGGATCTCTTTAGATTGAAAGGTAACAACTCAGCAACTTCACTACGGTTTGAAGGTCTTGCTATATTAACTCAATACAGTATGACACCCTCTCACTCCTTCAACCTGTACCATGGAAACTTTCAGCCTTTGGAAAAGATATAACAAGGCTATCTAAGCTCCGTAAAAAAGGCATGGAGGTTGCTTGCTATAAATACAAGTTTGAAAATTAGAGATAAAATGTTCAAACTAAACTAACCTCAATTATTTGTGCAATTTCAATGTCATAAGGAATCAGCTTGCTTTCTCCATCTCCTTTATAAAACCAAGTACATCTCTGAACAACACAAGATTCCTCCTTCCAATACACTGAGTGTCTTGTAAAAGTGCCCATATCAACATCATAACGTCCACCATCAGTTGCAACAATTTTGGAACCACCATGACCATACGCAGCTTCTAGATTTCTTGAGTCACTGAATGAAAAAGGTGTCCAGACACATCTACTTTTTAGATAAAACCAGTGAGCAACAAGTGGTGGTACAACATAGGGGTGTGCAACTTGTTGCCTTCTGTACTGAGTAGATATGTCACCAGTATCCTGTGTCGGCACCCCATGATTACCAATATTTGATGGTGTTTGTATTCCTGCTGAGCCTTGGAGCCCTGTTCCTGATATTTCATGAGTAGGATGATCCTGAGGTAAACTGCTACCCATTTGCACACGTTGGGGAAAGTTGGGCTGCACAGGGGCTGATAAAGGTACATTCTGAAGCTCCATACCTAATGATTCAGAATTTGGAGCCACCGAAGAATGGTCTATAGGTGAGTTAATACTGCAGTGCACGTTACTGCTTGTGAAGGAGTCACTAAGTAAAGGGGGTGAAATTTGTTTTCCATCTTGTGTAAGCTGATTTATGGACTGGCTTTGTAATTGTGATGGCAGTTCATCTCTTGGTTGTGGGATATCAGTACTACTACCAATGTTGCTCATCCCTAAGTATGAACAGAAAGACTACACATTTAGGAAGTATGAAATTAAACAAACGGCACAAAGTATCCAGAAATTAACTATCAAATATCCATCACAAAGCTATGTATAAAATTAAGATAGAATCATAAAAATGACAAATCTGCTAGAGAACCTGAAGAGGGGAGTACTTTCTCGAAGCTCCCAAAAGCAAAACCTTTTTTGGTGCAGTTTTTATATGTTTTATACAATCTTAGCCTGTATCCGTGCACATGGATGTTATTAAAATGTTGTCAAACATACTCTTGAGATCAGATTGAGTGCTGTACAAAATGTAAATATAAGTGAGCTTGGTGACTTACAGTCATGTTTAAAACTAAATTGTACATTCACCAACTAGCTATAATTGATATATCTTGTTTAGTCTACTAATACCCGATTTCATCTAATAAGTATAGGTTTCATTATTATTGGTCACTGATCATTAAGGTAAAATAAATTATAGTTTTTTAATATGTTAAATCATTTAAAATTTCCCCGTATGACCAGTTCATACTTAGTGCTTGTAGTTTAGTGTTAAACCAATCTGAACCCGCCAAAAACCATCTTAACTCAATCGAACTCATCTGAACACACATGAACCAACCTGTTCACCCAGCTGTTCTCCATCTTTTGCCAGTCATGACATCATACTGACAAGCTTAATGGTACAGTTACTTTTTCCAAGGGAAGAGCTTGGGATGATTGCTAGTGTGGAAATCCTGTCTATATTATAAATATTTATATTATATTCTGATATTCTCCAAACATGCTCCAAATCACCATGCAAATAGAGGTCAGTATTCATAAGAGTAGCTTAAGTTCATCCACCTCTAATTTCACACTGATGGTGCAATAGTTTCCCTGAGTTCATATCATGAGGGTCAATTAATATTAAGCCTTCACTTGGTTGATAAGTGTATCAAAGGAGAAATTGGTAGAACAATAAATGGCATTAATCTGTTTGTGACAATGTTTAAGCCATTTTGTCCTGTCAAATTCAAACTGGGAAACAGCACGGGATAGAACAGTGTCTGTTACCACCCTTGAAATGAGGCAAAGTAAAGAATTCAAGGAAAACAAATTAAAAATTTGATGGTTGTATTTACTGAGGATGAATGCATATGAAGATATGAATTTGACAAAACATGGTTTGAGTTTATAGGCAATCTTGTACACAGTTGTCAAAGGAAGGAGAGCTTAAAAGGATAGCCAAACAAATAGAGAGATTTGTGAGACTCTGATACATGACATAGCACTGGATTTACTTTAATTAGTATCGGATATGAGCTTCTCAGCCAGTGGTGTTAATATCTATTTGGAGAACAACCAAGAGTCTTGCTAAGCATTTGAGCATTGTGTGGATTAGAAAGGGGTAGAAGATTGTTCCATAAGGTATTTTCTACAAATGATTAAAAAAATCAAGGCAAGAGTGAGTTCTGTTAATTGCCTTATCTTCCAAAGATAATTGTGTATGTTTCTTAATCATAGTTATATTTAGTTAATGCCCACTTCAGAATATTTTTATGTAATGTAAATGACACGTCTTAGATAATCACAGCAGGATGACAAAACAACAGCAAAATGTGATCAAGACAGAGATCAACTGAGCCAAAGTCAAAAGATTATTATTTAGTAAGAGATTTGGGAACACATAGTCTGCTTGCCTGATTTCTTGAGTAGACCTTTGACCTCGCATAACCTGAAGAATTAAGCGGTTGACAGCTAGGGCATCAAGCTTATAAGCTTCAACACCTTAAATTTACACAACCCTTGAAGAGTTTGACTCAGAACATCATATGTACTTTAATTCATGAACTGTCTTAACTGTCATGGGCCTTGATAAAAGGTACTTTGAATTTTTACCTACAAATTATAAGTTTTAACTGGCATTTTCATTAATGCAAGTTTTGACTTTATGAAAGTTATCAAGAGCTATGTCCTCCCAAATGGATTCATATTTTGACCCTGACAATTTACTGGCCACTTAAAGAACTGATAGACCCCTCTTTTAAACTTTTCTCCCCCATTTTACAAAGTTTGCAATGTCAAATCACCTCAACTCTCCTTAGAACTGAGATAGCTTTGACAAACTGATTTTGAGCAATGTTGAGCAAGACCGAAAATTTTGATATTGCAGGGATCCTAAAATTAACCTCAGTTCCTACCCCTACCATATAAAAATGCTGATATCCCTATTTTTGTCAACAAAGGACTATACTTTGGTATTTTTGGATCCCTGTACTTTCTGTCCATCGCCAAGACCTAATCATCTTTATCTTCTATCACATTCCCTTAACGATTAAGGAAGGCCTTTACCATTATAATAGACTTTACTATTTATCATTTACAGCTTCAGACAAACAAGGTTGTAACCGACTTGATACATATGTTTCTCTGTTTTATTCATGATGAGGTGTGGTGTCAAATCACACAGTACTAGAATAAATTTTAATATTACTTTTTACAAGTTTGAAAGCATCTAACCAAAGTCTAATTAAATATAACCAACTATTTATCTTAAGACCTGTGTCTTCGAGACTCCATCCATGATCTAACAACGCAGGCCTTTTCAATAATACCCACATTTATGCTGCTGCATACCAATCATGAACAGGTATACTATACAACTACTGAATTTTATGTCTACACTAAGGCCCTCTAGATACCGAAACTAAGAATAGTGTTTTGGATTGAGACATACTTTCTAATATAAGTTCCAGTAGTACAGGATCCATTCCAACTTAACTAAGAAAAGTAACATTGGAGGTAAAACTTGAGTTATAACCCTACTTACCATGAGGATGGAACACTTGTATTCCTGCATTGGCTTCCAATTGCGTTCCACCTGGTTGATATACATTAAACGGGTCCTGGATCGTCGAAATTGGTAGTCCCGAGGAATTGGCTGGTAGGTTAACGTTACTTTGCTGCGGTGACTGGGAGGAATTTATAGGAGGTGTAGGCGTAAAAAGCATAGGTCCTGCTAAGGCATCTACAGATAAACCTCCTGATAAACCAGAATAATTCAACAGTGTTGGGGTTTGCTGCCATAATGGTTGTTGAGGACTGGTTTTCCCACTTGATCCTTTTGGTGTTCCTCCACTTGCGGCCATTTTGAAATGTTGTTTACCCTCGTTCTCGTGTGACACGTATTTTTGTTGTCGCCAACTTCAACTTCAAACTTCAGACAACTGACTTACCCCAGATTAAGTTAGTTTCAGACGTTCAAAGAAAAGATTGAAAGAAATAAATGCGGAACAGGACGATCAATAAATAATCGACACCAAAGTCACCAAAGTAATTAGTCTACTAAACCAAAGGTCTACATTTGTTATTCCCGACGTGATCATACCCCCCCCCCCCCCCCCCAAACAAAGGTGGTTAGAATCATGCAAGGTGGCGGTGCAAGGAAACGGGAATTCGAGTTAACACTCTGGGTTATGGGTGTATTATAATCAATTAAAAGTTGGGTCACCGCTGGTTTATGATAATGAAAATGGAAAGTTACTTCGTAAATTTCCTATCACATACCTCATCTTCTTGGGTAACTCCCCCTTCCCTCCCTTAAAGGCGGTCTATGCAGATTCTTTGTTTCGTTGACAATCGTACATGATTAGGAAGTTTTCTAGTACAACTATAGATTATGACAATCATAATGAGTTCATGAGTTCCATAATCTATGGTACTATTTTTGGCCGATGTTGACCATTCCGTAAAATGGCTTTGCATCTACAAGCAAGCTCTCGAGATATTATGCTCTGATAGTTTTCGAAGGGCTTTGTATCCTGTAAATGACACAGAAGATCTATTAATTAACTTGATGGTTAAAAAAGTAAACAAAAAGTTACTATTTTTACCGATATTTTTATTTAACAGACTATATCCCACATACCACGATTTTTAACAAAAATTATTGCTACAGCTTTCTTGTATCAAAAGAGGCAGGGTGGTAAATGGACAAATAGTCTCTGTATAGTACATAGATATCTCTTGTGTAAACACATGTGGGAAATAGAAGACATGCCATCACCGGGCTTCAGACACGTGGCCCACACATTCTCAGTGTACAATCGACTAACTAACCTAGGTGAGCCACAATTATCAATTCTTATCGGCAACTTAGATCTCAATCCTCTACCGGTGGACAATACCATCCAGGTCCGTAGCTGCTAGCATATTGCTGCGGGGGACACAGTTCCTGTATTTTGTAATGACTTCTATGACACATGAGGCAACTAATGCATCTTTAATCGAATACAGAATCGATTTAAAATCAATTACCTGAAGTTAAGTAACAATCGTACACCGACTTTGACACAAATACTCACTCGGATGTTCTCTCGAGGGGGCAATGATCCTACAAACTTGATCGTTGGGGGGGCAACGCCACCGTGCCTTTCGCAGCTGCAGACCTTCAAATATCTAATTTCCCCAAAAGCATGTAAAGCAGCCTTTCAACGTTATGCAACTTAACCACGGAACGACTGCCATCTATCCCGTAAATCAATTTGCAGCAGTTAAAAAGTTGCACCAAAGTCATTAGTATCTTAAAAGACTTATTTTTTCTTCCGTTTCGTGGTTTGGAGGCCCCGCTTTTGTTGATACTATTTTGGAAACGGTAAACAATTCCTAAATGTATGAAGTGGTAGTAGCGGATATAGGAGTTTGGTATGGTACTATGGCAATTTCGAAAACTTTCGGACATGTCTTATAATTCTTTGTCAACTTTAGAACTGTACTTTGCCCTCTAAAATTATCGCCTTTATATGCCAAATGATATGGACTTTCTTTAGAGAAGGAGTTCTAAGGTGCTCATAAAAAGAAGTAGATTTTAAGATGGCAGTGAAAAGCGAGAGGAAGGTAGAAGTTTGCACTTTGTGACAGCAATTCATGGATAAGAAGTTTTAGAGAAGTTCTTCTGCAGGATGATAGTCCTTCCATGGTCAAGTCACATGGCATAGAGAAGACTAATCTTCAAAACTGCGTAGGGCTGGATGTCAATGTCTATCGGTCAAGTATTGGGAGCTAATGTGGCGACACTAGAAACAAAGCGAGCTATCAGTGGAGTTTACTTACATAAGTTTGTAGAGCGCACGCCGCGAATGGATGGATCATGGGTTCGAATCCTTTTGGTGACATGATTTCTATTTCGCTAGTATCCTTTCAAAAAAATAGCTAACTCCCTACCTATAACACAAAAAATAAATTGTGCATAAGTACAAAACATTTCTTTTCATATTGAAAAGAAAATAGAAATAGAAAAATTGTCACTGCGATTGGTTGGCTCGCGAGTTCCTATCCTTGTGCTAACATGCTTCCTATTTCTGTGGTGTTTTCCAGGGAAAAGACAGCTTTTATAACCTTACGAAGGCAGACAAATAAGGAAGGTTGTAATAACAGTCAAATCTTTTAGTAGAGCATTTATGCAAAGGCAATACTTTGTGAGCAATGGCGCATTAAAGCTGCGTACTCGCTTTGATCCCACATCAAGTGGAGACCGACTTATATCAGAGACCTCGGAACCGGCACGCCAGGTACGGCGCCCGCCGTACCACAATTTTTAGTCTTTCATTGGCTTTTCATGCATCAAGTCGGTTCTTGGAAAATCTGACTTGATTGGTCGTCTTACCTGCTCTGCTGATGGTCGCCTAACTAGGGCTGCCACAATCTCGTCGGTCAGGATCATTTTGCTCGCCGCACCAATAAAATCATCCTTCCGCCATCTCTGTTTCATTAGTGTAGTATTGTCCTCGAGGGATACAAGTTTCCATACTTTGATGGTTCTTACATTTCAGACAAGTTGATGCATGGGGAAAATTTTTCGAGGAATACAAAAACTTAGCAAATAGAGCGTAGGAAGACCATAGTGGAAAAAATCATTCCGAAGTCAACGAAGACACATAACCTTCTTCTTATCTTTCGATGAATCTCACATATAGACTATAGATGTAAATTGATATGGTAACTAAACATTATATTTAGCAGAATGTTAGGATGCAAAACACCATTGACTCCTATGCGTTTCCTTTGATATTTTCTAAGTTTTAACCTCCATTTCTAATAGAAACAAATGCTTCTTCTTAGTATTGACTAGCCTTTCTACTACTGCTATTTGACGGCACATCAAATGAAACGGGGACAGTGAAGTTGGGTTTTATCAAGTTTAACGAGTTAAGAGTAAAGGCCTGGGCAGTGAGCCGGGGCATCAGGTGACGCATCCCATATATAGGCAGCGCCAGAAAAAAACGACGGGTGCGAGTTCAGCTGTATCTTTGGTATCCGATAAGGCATAATATTACATATAGAAACGCATACACTGATATCAGCTTGAAATCATATACCTGCTATGAACCAATCACATGAATAATCACGTCATTACCTCCTTCGCGCGAATTTTACGAAGTATCATAAAACTCAACCATTCGCTGACAGAAGCTAGAAGAAACTGCACGGGGAAAAGTGGGCTACACCAAAATTACGTTTATCACAAATGAATTTTTACATGGGTGTGATTTAACCCACCAGCGAGTTACTCTGTGTCAACATTAGTCGTCATGATTAAGAAATATCTGACAGAAAATTAACTGTAGATTTCAAGTCATTCGTTGCTGCTTCTCTGCTGAGCACGTGGCTTCTGTATTACTAATAAATTTCATTTCCAGGATTTTTTGTTATGAAAGATAGTTCATTGAGGCCTTTATCACTTGAATCAACATCCCTTGTGCCTAATTGACAGTTCTCAGTTAAACGCAATGTTTAAGTTCTGTTTGCAGTTCAATCTCACAAGTTCAAAATGTAGGGGGTTCGTTTACGTCAAGGTTTACTTTGAATACAGATGAAAAACTGATCTCAGTGTTCATGAGACATCGAGTAGGATATCATTAGCCACGTTGGATAGTCAATTTGATCCAAAATTCTAAGCTAACTGGGCTCAAGGTGGACATTTCAGCGAGTGGATTCCTATTTTCTTACAAATTAACAAGGTACAGTGCTACTATTTATTCATTGTTAACGTCAGTCGCACTCGAATTTTGTCTTGCAGCTCTCAAGAGCTAAATCTCTGTTTTTGATAAGGATTTTATGGATAAGTAGTCATAGCCTAAACGATTGTCAAGAAAACCGTCATCTTGTCATGACGAGTAGAGTACAAGGACAGTTTAACATAGCCTGAAAAAGTACATATATTGTTGCACTAAATTGATAAATGAACCAAATAATAATCTTTCACAAGCTGGATAAAAAAGAACATAGCACAGCCGTAAGTGTGACTAGCGTATTTACAGTTACTAGACTTAAATTACGTCTAGCAGATCACCATTATTTATATGATGTGCTTGGGCCGCTTCTTGCTCTGCCCTTCCGTATTCTCCCTCGAGTTTAAAGTTTAAAACCTTACTTGTAATTCTTCCGCTCCAACACGAATGTTATTAAACGAACAGGTGCACAGTACGTCTGTTCATCGCCTACACCACACGATTGTGTTGGGGATAGCCATAAATACAACGAATGATGATGGCCCACGTTCTTAAACTCAAACCTTTCAGATTTTCGTTTTCCCTGGGACGCTATAAAATGCTAGAAATTTAGAGATGTACTAACCTGCAAAGTTATACTATTATACAAGTCTTCTTGCCAAGATGTACTTTCATAGCATCCCTTTGTGAGAGTAGATACTAGCACCCTGACCCCTAACCCTAATTTGACTCTAGAATAGTACATCTACGGTTAAAAAATCCGTCTGGAAAAGTACATCTCTAACTATTCTAGGAAAGTACGTCTTTAACTTTCTAGCATTTTACACGTCCCATTTTCCCTAACTCTGTCTGCGGTTTTCAAGGTGCTCCTCCTTTCAGAAAGAGGCGGAGCACTGAGATCGTACTATCGACCGATAATACATCGACCTCAGACTGAGCACAAGAGTAAATTAGCTGAGAAGGTATCAGGCCGGCCGCTAGGGAGAGGCTTCTTGCATTCTTCTATGCGTACACATAGCAGTGGAGCAGCTTGCAAGCGCTTGGAGTTGAAAACGATCAACCTGTAATATTCCTGACACCGAGGATCGCAAATCAATAAAAAAAGTGACGATGTACTTCCTGCAGGCAACGACAACAACAGCGAATGGACGCGCGTTACAATTTCATCGAAAGTTGGAGTGATCAAATGAGGAAGAACGTTAAACCCCCTTTACTACCTGCAAAAAGATATCGTTTCTCAGGGGTATTGAATTAAGTAACGGTCGTGTAAAAGCAAGGTCAGTTCAAATCACTTTTCGTTCTGATCCACTTCGATGTGTACCCGTATAAACAAGATCTTAAATACTTAAAAGAAGCAAACCTCGAGAAGTTAAGCAATGAAGCAAGTCGGTTGGTATTATACCTTAGGCTCAAGGTCCCCTCGGCCGTTGTGACATTGACCCTCGAGTCACATTCACATTTTACCTTCAAAACATCTTTAGAATTGAGGTACTCAAGTTCGATTATAAGAAGGTGATCCAAAATAGTTTTAATTCACATCAACGTTTCAAGAGTTGACGTTACAAGAAGAGAAGTTTTCTGACTGTATATTAAATTTCATCAATTGGGCAGTAAAAGCAACTCTTTAAAGCTTAACCTTCCCTTTTATCGTGGCCTTTAAGGTCTACGGAATTTGCACCGCCCACTGCCGCTGTGCCACTACAAAAACAGCTACAAATAAGAACGTTTCTTCATGTTACGTTGTTGGCTACTAATCTACAAATCCCGCTGGTTAATTTTTCAGCTTTTCAAAAAAGTGAAAGGCGACTAAACATTGTCGAAAATGACACACAGCTTACTTCTAAAGTTGAGCAAACACGTGTTTCTCACGTAATCCTTACTTTTTCCTGATTTGAGCCTCTTGTCCATCATAAAAACGTGTACGGTAAGAAATCGGTTCGTAGTAAAAATACAAATCATTGCCCTACGGTCACTGCTGGGCGGAGTGTGAGTGATATAAAGATTAGTAAAATACATCAATAGTAGAGTTCACTGAAACTTTTGATTATAACAATTATATTCCATTCCATTGTATATTACAAACAACGGTGTCAAGTAAGATTACAAAACACATGAGACTGACACAATAAATGTGGCAATTGTGAAATCGTATTATAAAAACACGAATTTACATTTTTAAAAAAACAATTGGAAAGTTTTCTTAATCATATTATCATTCTGGATTTAAATACAATCAGGACTTCTGACTTGACAACAATGTTTTAAAACTGAAAAAGGGCAACACTATGTCGTGCCATAATATCTATTACTAAGAAACATGGACCTCTCTCATTCCCCAGCTGTATTCACTGTAGAACAGATTTCTAACCGAAACTTTCAATCAGCACATCAAATGTCAATACTTAAGTAATAGCAGACGCATGGGACTACAGAGGGATATTGCTCCCCAAAATTAAAAAAATAGAATACCTTGCGAAGTCAAATATAAGGATAAACCAATTTCAGAAGAGCATTTATGGCAACTTGCCATTTCAATTCTAATTGAATGAAGCAAAGGCTTGCACTTGCTGGGCAGATCTAAATTAGCCTCCACTCCCTGCCACCCATACACCTAAATATCTTGCCAAGTGTCTGCTATTGTACTTAAGATATAATTTGACGTATTCTTCTATTCCAAGGACATTATATTCATCTTATCGTAAAAATATGAAGCAATATTACACAAGAGTATTGGTAACTGTCTTGAAATACACTTATCAGCCCCTTGGAGACAGTGATTTAGCTTTGCAGTGATAGTTTAGAGTGAATCATTATGGCTGTGCTTACTTTTCTATGAGGGAAACTGCAAAGCATGAGAACAATACAACCAGGGCTCCTTTTATTAGGTGTGTACACGCATTTTATGCGTGGGCACAGTGCTAAAGAAACAAAGCAGAATAAATTCAACTGCAGGGGAAAGAGTTCCTTCCAATGAGAAGGGAAATGTCTGATAAAGAGTATATTATTAAGTTGTTAAGGGTACAGGTGATATATTCGATATTTTGGAATGAGAATTCAATGATTGATACCAAAAGACACGTTAAGTATAATAAGAACAAATGTTACACTTTGAGCACAGAGCTATCAAACTTGTTTATTGTATAAAAGGTGGCAAAAGGAATCTGAAGTTAAATGTTCCATTGTTAAGCACGTGTCCAAGGGAAAGGGTCAAGGTGAGGCCACTGTGCAACAGAAAAATCATTTCCATGGAACTTCTAAGTAAAAGATCAGAACTTGTCATTACGTGCTGTCCTGTAAGTCACTAACAAGAAGGTACACAAAAAAACTCAATATAATTGATGGTCTACGTTTAAAATCAGATAAAAGGATACAGGACTGGATACACAATAATGGGAAAGGGTAGAACCACAAAGATTGAAAGGACTAGAGATTTGATCCCCAGTTCAAACCCATTTTAGTGCAGATTCAAACAAACATACCATTCTATTGGAACTATTCTGATTCCAGTACAAGTAGAGTAGAATTCCCTGGCAGGTCAGCCCTGGTCCGACCATCCCAACATACATGACTATACAAGTAGCAGTAGAAGTAAAATCTTCTTTCATGCAGTCTGTCTTTCATAGCAAGCTCTGCGTGTCATTCATTGAGCACTGTCTCGACTAGTGCCAGTACGCATTAAAACTGTATAAGTTACACATATAAACAACCCACTTTAAAAATCAATTGATGTTTAATCGAACAACTAAAACCAAAACATATTAAGCATCATCAATGCATAAATATTACACAAACTAATATGCAAAGAGTTCTAATTTAGAGAAAAGAACAAAACAATTTTGTAAATAAAAAGTCCAAGCCCAATTACACAGTTGGTTTATAATATAATTTTAAGTAAGTTTCGCAAGTGCACTGCATAATAAATATCATAAATTTCCATAAATATATAGGAGAGACAATTCCAGCTCCATTGGGAGATGGTGTCTAAAAAGTGCTATTGTCTGATGAAAATGTATTACTTACGTAAAATTCCAGCCTCCTACATTTGAACAGGTTCATGCAACATTGGATACAAACTATGTACAGTCATAAACACTTACCTTTTGAGGTACCCAGCTGTATATACCCCTTTTCATCAGTTTATAATGATGAACAGTGGTCTAACCAGCTCTTTTAAACTGGGGGGGGGGAGTCAGGAGCAGGTCTTATCAAGGGGGTGGGGACAAGTCAGGAGTAAGTCTTATCAAAGGGAGGGGGGCAAACCTTTCAAACTACCAATCCTACAAGTTAGATTGTTGAAGACGAAACAAGTGGAAACAATAAATAGCCTTGTCTTATTTTTGAGGCAGAAAATTGAATAAAGGTACAATCTCTTGTCCCGACATGTTCTTTGACAATAGCGCTATAGCAGCTTTTAGACATACAGAAACTGCCAGTAAAAAGGCACTTAGAAAACTCTTGTTTTCTTAATATAATAAACATCTGCCCACAATGAGTATTTTGTTTTGTCTTTGTAGCAAGAGTTAAACTAGAGACACAATACATGGTTATTCTTAAATAAAGATCAATACCATTCCTTGTAAGGTTGATTATCAAGGCCATCCATGTTGCCTTTACTTGCAAACGAAATACTTCAATAAAATTTGTACTTTTTGGGCAATAGTTTTAGTAGAAATTAGAATGCAAAACTTATCATTGAATGATGCTTTTATCAACTTTCAATAATTTTTTCTTCCACAAATTTCTTACTCGGATGAGGGGGCAAGACCTTCCACAGTGGGGAAGCTGCCCCCTTTGCCCCCCAGTTATGCCACTGATGATGAATAAAAGGGGACCAGTCCAATAACTCCACATGTGGCACATGAAGTGTATTCAGATGTACTTAATAATCAATGACCACCTTTTGTACACAACATCTAAAGAAATTTTAGAAGAGTAAAGAAGTATATATGCAATAAGAAATGTTCGGATGGAGGAGGTCAGAAAGCTGATAGGGTGGTGCAACGTATTTTCAAGAATGTTCATGCATAGGGATGCAAACCATTTTTCTTTAAAATTTTAGGGGGTACTTGTCATGTAGGGGGCACTTGTCATGTTAAGGAGAGGGATAATGGATAACAGCACGAACATTTTAGTAATACACCCTATCAGGTTGCACAATTAAGTGAAATGTGCTGTTGAGAGGATAGGAAGGAGATACTGTCACAAAAACATTTTCAATGAGGACTGGACTGTTTCTTTACATTTGTAGTGGTGGATTTTCAATGTCAAGTCATTCTATTTTCAATCTTAATTATCTGCAAAAACCAATTGATTGTAGCTTTTGATCTTCTGTAAATTCCTTATGGTATGCATACCACATTCCTTGTCATTTGAAGAAGAGCAGGCACTACCAAGCAGTGCTCTTGACAATTTATAGAGTTTTAGAATTAATCTGGGCTGCTGGCATAGCTTAATGTACACAGTACTTTTCATGACTGTGTAATGTTTTACTATGAATAACCCATAATTGTTCTTTGCCTGTCCTTCCCAGATCTGCCTTTCCTTGTAATTGTATGCCTTTGATAGTATGCCTACAAATATCATATACTAAGTGGTCAATTTAAACTGAAATATATTGCATTCCATATATGGCTTAATAAGCAAATACTAATTTTAGTAAGCTGTGTTATGGGCCATGGGCCATGTGCATAGAGGACATATTCCTTTTCTTGTATATTTACATGGAATGAGGTTTTTAAATATTTTCTGTGAAGTCCTTTAAAAATCTATAGATACCCTCTAAAGGGACAAAGTGCATGGAAGTTAAGGGGGCATTGTAATGAAGAAATTTTGGAGGATAACACAAGGATAATGCAATTATTTATGAAATTTCGGATAACCTTGATACTTACACATAGGAATAGGGAGTTACTTCAAGGTATGCTATTCTAAAGGACTCAAAGTTTGTAACTCTGACTATTTAGCTAAACTATCTACATTTTTGAAGTTAAATACTCAGTGATATTCACTGACAAAGGCAAAAAGGTGCTATAAGTGAAGCCACAACAGTCAAGCATGCAATATATAAATAAACAAATGGTACAGAGGCTTAAAAATATTACATCGGTAAACACCTAATCATCCTTTATATGGTACAATATTTTGCATATAACAGCTAGCACAGACAGGAATATATAAGCAAAGTTGCAAAATTTATCCGGTTGAAGAATGTTCATTGATGCAGCAATATTTCTTGGTGATGATGAAAATTACATACATGTGCACTTAGGAAAGCTTAAATACAACTTATATAATTCATATGTACACCAATATATATGTTATTATTTGAGATTCAATGATATTATAGTATATATGAAAGTGTCCACCATATGAAAGAAGCAACACTTTTACCTTCATACCTGTCTCTAAATGTAAATTCCCTTGTGCTCTTGCTAACCATAATTTTGCACCCTACAGATAATTTGTGGTAAGAGGATTTGACAGTGTGTTGACTGTACACATAAATATAAACAAACATACTTAGATACTCACACACATGATCAATCTTACATGGCCATAAAATACAAAACTACCTACTGCCTTTCTACCCACTCATATTTCTAAAAGAAACTTAAGACTTTCTGCAATTGGTTTAATATCGTCATTCAGCATTAAGGTCATATTTTTAAAATCACACTGCAATTATTGTGGCATGAGAGCTTCATGTTCTCCACCATTCTCAAAAAGTTGATGCATGGGTTCAGTATTCTCCCTGAAGTGTTTTAGCACAAATGCTGCTATGCAGAAGTTAAAATTCAGCCCCAAATTCTTTAGTACTACACTGGTCTTGCCTTCTGTGCACTTGTTTTTGTTAGAAAAACTATAAGCTGGCTACATTTGCAGGCTGCAAAATCGACTTCAAGATAATAAACAAGCTCTGGCCAATCAGGCAATCAAAAGACTGATAGTTTTTGTTATGCTAGCATTTGATTTCTTAAGTACTGTATATAGGCCATCTTTTCTGGTATTACTTAGTATCTATCCCACCTCCTCCCAATAACTGAGAGGTATAACATACATGCTTCAGGAGTCATCCTTTTTCAAGAGCAGTACATGGACCCCTCAATAGTAGATCCAATAGACCAAACAACCCCAAAGATTCATTAATCTAGAAGTGGGACCCAGAAGACTGAAGCAAGAGAGCTAAAATCATTATAAAAACAGATTGTCACCAGTGAAAATTTACAGGAGCTAGTCTATTAAGCACTCTCTGTGTAAGTTAGAGGATTCTTGCACATTCTATGGCATATCATCTTCAATGTCCTTTGTAAAGGATTCCAAAACTGATAAGGTTGTTGAAGACACCCTGTCATATCTATATGCCTGTTTCCTTCTCCTGTAAAAACTTATAACACAAACACCAATAAGGAACAGTACAGTTGCTAAACCTAACGATGATATCAAGGAGAAATTTGGTGATAAGTTACCCACTGTCTTCTTACTAATAGGTCTCAGAATTGATTTCAATACCTCCAAAGATCCATTGTTTGGTTTTGCCTTGACTCCAAGTAGATGACAGATTAAGGGATAAAGATGAATATTTGAAAAAGTTGGAATGACCATATCCTTCTTAAAGTCTGGCCCTGAAGCAATAAAAATTGCATTCATATCTGATACCATATTGTCGTAGCCATGACATCCACCTTTTGTTTTATTACTTGATGGCCTTACTATCCACCATCCTTTCTCTACCATTACCAATATCGGTGGAATTCTCCTATGATGCTTGTAATAAAGTCTGTCTGGTATATCTCTCTTGAAAAACACACTGAAGTGTTTCATTTTCGATAATTTTCTATAGACACGTTTTGTGAATCCTTTTCTTGGCCAAACTGTCGCTAAAGTACCCAGCTCTGGGGATGAGTACCATGAGGAATTTAATGTATCGAGACGCAGTCCTCCGCCTGGCAATCCCTTGGTCATTCCATGATCTGCCAACACAATGATATTGACCTTATTCAACATCCCACTTGTTTGCAATCTTCTTAAGAATAAACCAAGCAATTTGTCGTAATGCCTTAACAACGAAATAACTTCCTGGGAGTCTGGTCCGTACCTGTGTCCCAACTGATCAGGTTCTTCGAAGTAGGCCATAATCAGACTTGGAGGCGTTGCATTTTTCATATTCAGAAGCTCCAATACTTGATCAAAGCGCTCCTGTGGTGGTTTATTTGGCAAGTGTTCTTTCTCGTAAAATCTTGGGTATTTACCTTTGTACATAACATTTGAGCCGGGCCATTGGAATACAGCACTTCCATACGAGGCGTTTGCTCCGTCTTTACTGGTAGTAGCATTCCATTCGTTGGTCATCCATATCGGTTCAAAGTCTGTAAACCACTTCGGGTCTGTAGTATTATAATAAAAGTTTTCCTTAAAAATAGGATCATACATATTGTTCGCAATAATACCATGGTTTTCCGGGTGCAAGCCAGTTGCCAGGGTAATGAAGTTTGGGAAAGTTTCAGTTGGATAAGAACTTTGCATTCCACGTTGAGCTGAAACACCATCCTTTCTCAACTTTCGAAAGTTAACCAGTTCCTTGTCAGCGATGTAACTCCATCGAAATCCATCAAATGCCAAAATAATAAGTGTATTTCCTTTACAAGAGGTAGCAACGGCACTGTGAACTAGAGATGCTACGAGCAGAGCACGCAAGAATAACAAATACATTGCTATGTTTATTTCGGGGAAAAAATGATCATCCAGAAGATGGACACCTCTGTTACTCTAGACCGTCAATTACTTCATAGATTGTCCTATCAGCTAATCATAGATCCTGGGCCTCTTAATGATAGGCATTACTATCCAATCAACTTATAAATATTACATTACCTTCGGCATCCGCCGAAACTGCACAGAGCATGGTCTGAGGAAGAGAGAGCTTGTTTGAAAACGAGGTCACAACTCTTGATTTGGTTCTCTTCCTATCAAAACACGGGACGCCATAAAATGTTCGAATTTTTAGAGATCTAATTTGCTAGAATTGACAAGTTGTACTATCATAGAAATTTGCTTACCAAGCTGTACTTTGCTAGAATCCCTTTGCGAGAGTAGATAGTAGCACGCTAACTCCTAACCCTAACCCCTCACCCAAACCTTATCCCTAACCCTGATTTGATTCTCGTCATTAGGCTGAATCCCCATCTCGTCCCCCATTTTATCAGGCGAGGTTACTTCACAAATTACGAGGATCAAAAGACCATAGATACTGTATGGCAAATGATTCTACAAAATAGAAGGGCTGATACCCAGACCAGGCAAACTGTCAATTTTCGCCAAGGTTTTATTGAAAGTCGGACGTTGTTTGTTATGCCATGGTAGGTTTTTGTTGAACAACAACACTCTCGCATCATCATTATGCGCACGGGATCAGCGAATAAAGGCACTGGAATTTCACTCTGTTGTATATGTATACCGATTTCCAGGATTTTAACATCAGGCCTTAACTGTACCCATTCATTTGAATCATTTGGCCACTTAAATCAACTGTGTAGACGTGGTCTCACCCACAGTGATTTAATTTGTGTATTTTACGAGACAACGTAGACTTTAGTATACCAAGCATATCTCCTATATCGTTTATTACTCCCTCTCGCCAAATATCTAAGTGAACTGAAACCTGCTGTCTCGGAGTTAAAACGAAATTCCTGTCCGTTTTATGCCTTAGAAGATGTCCTGTACTGTCGATGAGGAATTCAACATGTCTTATCACTTAATCGAAATCTGACTCTCGGATCTTCATCCGTCTACTCAAAATTGCGATGAAATTGAGATTGTCGCTTTCGCCTCTAATGCTGAAGTTGCTCAAGAATCCATTTCTAATCACTTGAGTCATGAAACAGATCGAGTAATTTGAACAAAGCGAAGATTTTTCCAACTAATGAAGTTTTTCTAGGTGCTACAGTCACCCATGAAACTTTTAAGCAATAATAAATTACTCTACTGTGCTTAATTGTAGGGGGGTCATTTTGCGATTTTTGCGATTTCCCCCCCTCCCAATATCACACAATAATGACCCCCCCATTTAACAGAATTTCGGAAAAAGTTCAACCCCCCTGTTAATTATTACCCCCCTGTTTATCTTAACAAACCA